>JZKD02S2269503.1:480743-556431 GCA_000966675.3 Picea glauca | reverse complement strand
AAGTAAGCAATAGACCATTCAACATCATTCACACATATGAGATACACAGAGACAGATATTTCCTAAGGAAACCCATAAAGGGTAAAAACCTCTTCTTCTTTATATGATAAGTAATCTGTACATTCTTTACATTATCATACATATGAGAACCAACTCATAATGAGGCTACAATCTCTATTTTGCAAGCTGCTACTTGCTGAGAGCACCAACTCTCTGGATTCTCTAGCACCAACTAGAAGGAAGCACCAACTCCCTAGTTTCTCTAGCACCCACTAGAAGGAAGCACCAACTCCCTAAGTGTTCTAGCACCAACTGGATGGAAGCACCAACTTCCAGTCACACAGGCACCAACTTGTATAACAGAGAACAACAATTCTCCCTTGCACCACCTTGCCACCCTGGTTTCTCTGGCTGCAACTAGATGGAAGCTACAACTCCTTTTGTTCAAGCACCCACTTGAACCTCTGAGGACCAAATTCCTCCCTAGCACCTCCCTACCACCGTGAAATATAAATCTTTGCTATTATGACTTATTACAGCGATATAAAGTTCCTCAATGGCTTATCGGTCTCATCACTATTCTGCTACACTACGCTTCTCTGTCTACATCAGTGTCTTTTGCACACTCCTTGGACTTTCTTTTATTTTTCCTTTTAGGCTCTCCGCGCCATGTCCCTTCAATGTACCATTCCCCTTCTATACATTTATGTTGTTGCACTCTGCCTCCTTCTTCACACCTCAATCACACTCAACAACAACCCCCATTTCTTCTTTGTTGAACAT
This sequence comes from Picea glauca, assembly GCA_000966675.3. Lineage (NCBI taxonomy): Eukaryota > Viridiplantae > Streptophyta > Pinopsida > Pinales > Pinaceae > Picea > Picea glauca. The sequence goes on along the minus strand of JZKD02S2269503.1, from coordinate 555,648 downwards.
TCTTATTCTCTCTGTGCACCTTGTGCATGAAATATGCTTCTTGCTCTTACATCCTCTACCACCCCAATCTCCTCCACATCGGGGTGATTTTTCCACTTTACTCTTCCACAACTATCCCATCTCCTGTGTGCCATGTTGTCTCTCTCTGTTCTGCATCTCCTGCTCATTGTCAGTGCTCTGCCTGATCATCATGGTAACTCTTTAGCTTCTCTACCGGTTTCACCCAAGTATCCATCATCACTGGGTGTTATCTTAAGATTCCTCATCTTCTCTGGCAGTTGAGACTATTCGTCTTCTCTGTCATAGACGAGCTCATCCTCTGGCAGAAACCATCATTTGTTTCTAGCAGTTACACTGTGAAGTGCAACAGTAGCCCTCCGATCTTATTCAAATTCATCTGCACCATTGAATTGACTTCATTTAATCTTGTGTTCATTTCGTCATTTCGCACTTCGGCATTTTAGGATCCCCATGGTGAAGATTTCATTAGTCTCCATGTCCCGATCCCCGAAACTATGAAATGGAGCTTGTCTGCACTAGCTCCTTCCTCCATCTTCCACCGATATGACCAATGGTTGTGACCACAAGCTGATCTAAAACGTGTTTCGCATTTCATCATTTTGGAAATTTGACAATCCTGTTGTGAGGCTTCTCAACTCTCCAAGTCGTGATCTCTGAAACTCTGAAAAAGGAGCTTAGCTGGACTAGCTTCGATCATTTCGGCATTTCGTATTTTGACATTTCACAGTTTCTCATGTCGTGAATTCCTGTTGTGAGGCATCTCGACTCTCCAAGTCATGATCCCTGAAACTCTGAAAAAGGATCTTAGCTATTCGAGCTCTTCTCTACAGCTCTTTGACGATGTGACCACCGACTGTGACCACAGCCTTATTCAAAAACTGCATTTTGCAATTTTGCATTTCGGCACTTCAGGACTCCTATGATGAAGAGTCTCGGGTCTTGATTCCTCCATCTCCCGATATCCGAAACTGTCCTCCTGTTTTCGGGATTTCGGCGTTTCACATTTTGTGATTCCGTGACTCCTGATGATGAAGAGTCTTGACTATTCCAACTCTCGGTATCCAAAACTGTCCTCCTTCTTCCGGGATTTCGGCATTTCGCATTTTGCGATTCCAAGACTCCTGATGATGAGGAGTCTTGACTCTTCCAACTCTCGATATCCGAAACTCCGAAATGAAGTTATTTCACGGTTTGCGAAACTCTTCATTTATGTGCCTATTTTGGGATTTCGACGTTTCGCATTTTTCCGTTTCAGCATTTTGACACTCCTGTGGTGAAGTTTTTCAACACTTCAACTCTTGGTATCTAGGACTCTGAAATGGAGTTATTTCCCAGTCTGTAAAAATCTTGTTGATGTGCCTCTTTCGGGATTTCAAGATTCTAGATTTCGCAACTCCAGGACTCCTGTGTTGAAGAGTCTCAACTCTTGACTTCTCAATCTCCTGGTATCCGAAACTCCAAAATCAAGTTGGATCAATGTATTATGGCATTTCTCATTTCGTCGTTTCATAATTCTTATCGTGAGTTGCTTCCTTGACTCCTCCAATGCCCGGTATCCGAAACTCCTAAATGGGGTTTACACTTCTGATCTTTCCATGCAATTATCCTTGTGCTTCTGATATTCCTTGCCTGCCTATTTTCCATTAAATAAACAAGCACACTCTTGCACTCTTTGTGCACCTCTTCACTATCTCTTATGAGCTTACAATGTCCCTGTTTTGCCATCACTGCATACTCTGATCTTTCCATCAATGACAAGCACATCTGCCTGAAAACATGCCAACAATCTCCCCCTTTGGCATTGATGGCAACCCTGAATGAATGTGCTAATCCGTTTGGACCTCCAACTGTAGCATCCAGTCCGGACCACTCCTTTTCTCCCCCTTTGACATCAATGTCAAAAAAAACATGCTCCCCCTGAGCTGTTGTAATATTTTTAGGAGGTATCAGATATTTAATCAATACAAAGCTCCCCCTAATAGGATGGACTCTCTTAGGTGTGAGATGGGATGAAACCCAGCTTCTGTCAGAGATATTCAAATGGTGTCTTGGCTAGGGGTTTAGTAAAGATGTCTGCAATTTGTTCTGTGGTTGGAATGTAATGGACTTGAACAACCTGATTGGTGACCTGCTCTCTTAGAAAATGGTATTTTATGGGAATATGCTTGGTCTTGGAGTGGAGTATAGGATTCTTAGACACACTGATGGCACTAGTGTCATCAAAATGAATTGGGATCGGTGTTGTGTATTTTACCTCAAAGTCTGCAAGTGTCTGAATTATCCATAATACTTGAGTGCAACAGGTAGCAACAGCAATGTACTCTACCTCTGTAGTCGATAAAGAAATGGAACTTTGCTTTTTACTAAGCCATGCTACTAATGAGTCACCCAGGAAGAATGCTCCTCCACTAGTGCTTTTTCTCTCATCAACACAGTTTTCCCAATTTGCATCTGAATAAGCAGTTAACTGAAAATTCTGATTTCTGGGATACCACAAACCATAAGTCATTGTTTCTTTCAAATACCTGAATATCCTTTTGACATCTAGAAAATGAATCTGTTTAGGTGCAGACTGATATCTTCCTACCATTCCAACATCATGTATTATGTCTGGGCGAGATGTTGTGATTTACAGTAGGCTGCCTATCATTGACCTATATGAACTTTTATCAACATCAGGTGAGTCATCATCCTTGCTTAATTTGCATCCAGTTACCATAGGTGTGCCCACAAGTTTAGAATATTCCATTTGAAACCTTTTCAACATTTCGCTTAGATATTTTTTCTTGAGAAATGAACATCCCTTCAGACCTCTGAGTAATTTGCAGACCAAGAAAAAATGACAGTTCACCTATCATAGACATTTCAAACTCAGACTCCATGGAAGAAGCAAACCATTTTACCAATGAATCCTTATTACATCTGAAGATGATGTCATCTACATAGACCAACACAATGAGCAAATCATCACCCTTTTTTTTTATATATAGATTGTTGTCAATTGTTCCTCTCTTGAACCCTTTGTCTTTGAGATACGTATCCATTCTGTGATACCAGGCACGAGGAGCTTGTTTTAACCCATATAAATCTTTCTTCATCTTGCATACTAAGTCAGGGTTATCAAATAGTTCAAAACCCTCTGGTTGTTCCATATAGACTTCTTCATTTAAATCTCCATTTAGAAAAGCTTACTTGACATCCATTTGATAGACTTTAAACCTTTTATGACAAGAATAGGCAAGAAATATTATGATAGCTTCTAACCTTGCTATAGGCACAAATGTTTCGTCAAAATCCAGTCCTTCTATTTGAGCATAGCCTCTACAGACCAACCTTTCTTTGTTCCTGACAACTTGTCTCTGCTCATTCAACTTATTCTTAAAGATCCATTTGGAACCAATGATATTTTTACCTTCCGTTCTATGAACCATCTCCCACGTATTGTTTTTCTCAATCTGATCAAGTTCATCATTCATTGCTTTAACCCAAAGGTCATGTTTGCTAGCTTCATTAAAATTCTTGGGTTCCAGCATGGTTATGAAAGCTATATGTGATTGCTTGGTATTTTTGATTATCTTTCTCCTGGTTTGTACACCTTTGTCTTTTTCACCAATTATCTGACTTGTAGGATGATTCTTTTGAGTGAATTTGGATGAGGAATTTGAAGTTGCTTGCTGATTTGAGTCTTTCTGAGTATCTATGTCTTCATCTGATTCATCTTCATTTTCTGATTCTTGGACCTGTTCATCTTCATCTTTAGCTGTGTCCTCTGTAGAAGACTCATTTTTGTACACCTCTCTTGCTGGGATTCCTTCATCAACTTTTACGTCAATACAGTCAACCATTTTATGCAGCCACTTATTATAGCATCTATATCCTTTACTGTTTGTAGCATATCCTAAGAAGATACCTTCATCAACCATGTCATCATATTTGCCAAGGTTCTCATCATTATTCTTTGTGTAACATTTACTCCCAAAGACTTTGAAGTGTTTGATTGAGGCAGGTCTCCCATACCACAATTCATAAGGTGTCTTGTCACTTTGTGGTCTGAAGTGGGCTTTGTTAAGAACGTGGACTGATGTGTGTATTGCTTCTACCCAGTATGTTTGACCAATGTTCTTCTCATTCATCATTGACCTGTTCATTTCCTGCACTGTTATGTTTTTCCTCTCAACTACTCCATTTTGTTGTGGAGTTCTTGGGATTGTGTATTCTCTCTTGATCCCATGCTTATCACAGAATTCCTTGAAATCACTTGACGTAAACTCTCCTCCTCGGTCTGATCTTACTGCCTTTAACCTCTTGCCTGTTTGAGTCTCAGTTAAAGCCTTAAATATTTTAGACTTCTCAAATGCTTATGCTTTTTCCTTGAGAAAGGAAACCCAAGTAAGTCTGGAGTAATCATCAATAATCAGCATGAAGTAGTTTTCTTTCCCTGTGACTTCCTATCTTGATGGTCCACATAAATCCATATGAACTAGTTGGAGTGGTTTCTCTTTTGAAGTAAATCTCTTGGACTTAAACTGTGTCTTGGTTAGCTTTCCAACTTGGCAGGGTTTACACATTGAATCTTGGGGCTTTGATATTCTTGGAAGATCTTTTACTACCTTGAGATTTTTGAGTTTGATTAAGTGTTCAAAGTTTAGATGCCCAAGTCTCCCATGCCATAACTAGCTTTCATCGTGTTTTCTTAGATGACACTCTTTTCTATTTTCTTTCAGCACATATACATTATTTTTTGTCCTTATGCCTTTGGACACCACTTGTCCTGAGTTTACAGACTTTATTTTGTAGTCCTTGGATGTGAACACCACTTCACATCCTCTGTCAAACATTTGACTTACACTGAGCAGATTATGTTTCAGCCCATCTACAAGTAGAACATCTTGGGCTTTTCCTTTTCCATTACTTAAACTCACCATCCCTTTACCCTTTATTTTACCTGGAGCATCATTTCCAAAGGTTACGTTTCCTGATTTTCTTTCACTTAGAGATAGAAACTTACCTTTGTCTCCCATCATATGTTTGAAGCATCCACTGTCTATATACCAAGGGTTCGTTTTTCTTTGAGCTGACAACACTAATCCACACTTGTCACTTTATTTCTTCTTCCAAACCTTGACATTTTCAGCAAGGGAATTAAAATCTAGTTCATAGTTCCTTAATCGACAGTCAACAGATTTATGTCCATAGTTATGACAGATGTAGAATTCAATCTCATTGTTCAATAGGTCAAAATTATTGTTGCAGCATTGTCTACTCATTGACTGTTGATTATTTCTTGACCTCCTTAGTTGCATGTCTCTAGACTTAATTTGGAAATTTGCAATCTGTGAAGGTTTGTTACTTGGCTGTATCATTCTTTGTTGTGGCAAGTATTTATTCCTTTGAAATCTTAATTGCTCATGTCTAAGTCTTAAGGAACAATTTACAGCTTTGTGATCAAAGTTAGAATAGTAGAAACAATAGCCATAGAAAAATTCTTTGCACCTGGAAAATGGTTGTCTTCTTTGAGCAAATCGATTTCTTCCATGTTGATGACGTCTTTCAGCAGGGAGCACATTATTTCTTTGTTCTACAGATTTAGTCTTGGCACCTTTTTCTTTACTCGTCCTGGGCGGCTGACTGTCTTCCTTTGTTTTTGCAGTTTTTTTGTTGTCATTGGTTATAGATTTGACAAACTTGATGGGTTCTTCGTTTCTTGGCTTATCACTACTTGATCCCTCTTCATAACCCAAACCATTTTTCAACTTTGGATTCCTTTGCTAATTCAAAATGGTGGCTAATCCTTTTGAGGCTTTGATACTTGACAAATTCTGATTATACAAGACTTGAAACTTCTCCATCTATTTCCTAGTTTTCACTACTTCTTGTTCTAAGGCTTCACATCTTGCCTTCTTTTCTGATAACTGTTATTTCATAATGTCTTTGATTTTCTTTGCCTCTTCTAATTCCACCTTTAGTAGGACAAGGTCTTCATCAGGTTCTTTACTGTCTTTCTTGAACTGTATCAACAATTGTCTTTTCTTTCTGTTCTTAATTCTTAGTCTGTCAATCTCTTCCAGTGCATTGATTAGTTCTCCTTCCATGTCAACCACAACTTCTTCTTCATTAGCATTACTTCCTATGCTTATATTATCATAATCCTCTTTGGCCATAAGTATGAAGTCATTAGTTTATCTTCAATAGTGGAGTCACTATCTTCATCATCTGAAGGATCATCGGCATTGTTTACGCAAAGACTTTTCTTCTTAAAGTTATTCTCTTTAAATAAATTTCTGTGTTTGTGCTTCTCCTCATCATCGCATGTCTGATCCTTTATTTTTTGTGGAAATTTATTTGCAAAATGACCTATCCTACCATAGTTGAAACATTTGAAAGGCAGTTTACCTTTGTATTTTCCTGATCCCTTCTTCAGTTTCTTCACAAATTTTTCTTCAATTTCATCGGGCTCAGAATCCTCATTCTTGTCTGCCTTAAATGATGCTTCTCTGGAGGTGTGTTTATCTTTAACTATTCTCATTTCATATGCAGTCAATGTTCCTAGAAGTTGATCAAACTCCAAGGTTTTTAGATCATTAAGTTCTTCTATAGAAAAGACCTTTGGATTGAACCTATCTGGGAGAGATCTCAAGATTTTCTAAACTAAAGAAGGTTCCTCAATTTTTTCACCAAGTTCTTTCATTGCATTTACCATTTCTTCTACTCTTAAAACTTATTTTCCAACATTTTCATATTCTTTCATCCTCAATTGTTCAAACTGTATTCTATAGGTTTGAAGCTTGGCATCCTTTACCTTCTCATTACATTCATAACTGCTAATGAGTTTGTCCCACATTTGTTTGGCAGTTCCTAGGTGCATAACTTTTACGAATTCTGCTTTTTCAAGCCCACTCAAGATAGCATTTATAGCTTTAGTGTTGAAGCTAAATTCTAGCTTGTCATCCTTATTAGCTAGTACAACTGGCTTTACATAACTAGTATCTACCACATCCCAGACATCTGCACCTAAAGCCATTATGTAGGTTCTCATTCTAACTTTCCAGAAGGCAAAGTTTGTTCCATTGAACAGAGAGGCCTTATTGGTTGAATTTCCTTCATGGCTTGACATGTTTAAGCTCTAGGATCTACCCTTATATAAAAGGGGCTGGATCTGATAACAATTGTTGGACAACTAAGAGGGGGGGGGGTGAATCATTTGTAACCTTGCTTAAACAATTATACTTATTTTAAACTCTTTCTAGATCACTCAATGACAATCACAATAATGCAGGGAAGTAATCAATAGACCATTCAACATCATTCACACATATGAGATACACAGAGACAAATATTTCCTGAGGAAACCCATAAAGGGTAAAAACCTCTTCTTCTTTATATGATAAGTAATTTGTATATTCTTTACATTATCATACATATGAGCACCAACTCATAATGAGGCTACAATCTCTATTCTGCAAGCTGCTACTTGCTGAGAGCACCAACTCTCTGTATTCTCTAGCACCAACTAGAAGGAAGCACCAACTCCTTGGTTTCTCTAGCACCCACTAGAAGGAAGCACCAACTCCCTAATTGTTCCAGCACCAACTTCCAGTCACACAGGCACCAACCTGTATAATAGAGAACAACAGTTCTCCTTTGCACCACCCTGCCACCCGGGTTTCTCTGGTTGGAACCAGATGGAAGCTACAAATCCCTTTGTTCAAGCACCCACTTGAACCTCTTAGGAAAACAATCCTCCCTAGCACCTCCCTACCACCCTGAAATATAAATCTTTTCTATTATGACTTATTACAGCGATATAAATTTATTCAATGGCTTACCGGTCTCATCACTGTTCCACTACACTGTGTTGCTATGTCTGCATCAGTGTCTTCTATACACTCCTTGCACTTTCTGTTCTTTTTATTTTTATGCACTCTGCGCCATGTCCCTTCAATGCACCATTCCCCTTATGTACATTTTTTTTGCTGTGCTCTGCCTCCTTCTTCACACCTCAATCACACTCAACAACAACCCCCATTTCTTCTTTGTTCAACATTCTTATACTCTCTGTGCACCTTGTGCATGCAATCTCCTTCTTTCTCTTACATCCTCTATCACCCCAATCTCCTCCACATCGAGGTGTTTTTTCCACTTTAATCTTCCACAGCTATGCCATCTCCTGTGTGCCACGTTGTCTCTCTTTGTTCTGCATCTCCTGCTCATTGTCAGTGCTCTGCCTGATCATCATGGTAACTCTTCAGCTTCTTTGCCGGTTTCACCCTCGCATCCATCATCACTAGGTGTTATCTCGAGATTCCTCAGCTTCTATCGTAGTTGATACTCTTCGTCTTATTTTTCATAGACGAGCTCATCCTCTGGTAGAAACCATCATTTGTTTCTAGCAATTACACTGTGAAGTGCAACAATAGCCCTCCAATCTTATTCAAATTCATCTACACCATTCAATTGACTTCATTGAATCTTGCGTTCATTTCACCATTTTTCACTTTGGCATTTCAGGATCCCCGTGGTGAAGATTTCATTACTCTCCATGTCCCAATCCCCGAAACTCTGAAATGAAGCTTGTCTTCACTAGCTCCTTCCTCCATCTTCCGCTAATGTGACCAATGGCTGTGACCACAGGCTAAGCCAAAACATGTTTCGCATTTCGACATTTTGGAAATTCGACAATCATGTTGTGAGGCTTCTCGACTCTCCAAGTTGCGATCTTTGAAACTCCGAATAAGGAGCTTAGCTGGACTAGATTCGATCATTTCAGCATTTCTTATTTCGTCATTTCGTGATTTCACATGTCACGAATCCCTGTTGTTTGGCATCTCGACTCTCCAAGTCACGATCCCCAAAACTCCGAAAAAGGAGCTTAGCTGTTCGAGCTCTTCTCTACAGGTCTTTGACGATGTGACCACCGGTTGTGACCACAACCTTATTCGAAAACTGCTTTTCGCAATTTTGCGTTTCGGCACTTCGGGACTCCTATGATGAAGAGTCTCAGGTCTTTACTCCTCTATCTCCCGATATCTGAAACTGTCCTCCTACTTTTGGGATTTTGACGTTTCTCATTTTACGATTCCGGGACTCCTGATGATGAAGAGTCTTGACTCTTCTAACTCCCGATATCCAAAATTGTCCTCCTTCTTTAGGGATTTCGGCGTTTCGCATTTCATGATTTCGGGACTCCTGATGATGAGGAGTCTTGACTCTTCCAACTCCCGGTATCTGAAACTCCAAAATGGAGTTATTTCTCGGTCTGGGAAACTCTTCATTTATGTGCCTATTTCGGGATTTTGGCATTTCACATTTCTCCATTTCGGCATTTCGGCACTCCTGTGGTGAAGTGTTTCGACACTTCAACTCCCGGTATCCAGGAATTTGAAATGGAGTTATTTCCTGGTCTGTAAAACTCTTGTTGATGTTCCTCTTTCTAGATTTCGGGATTCCGGATTTCACAACTCTGGGACTCCTGTGTTGAAGAGTCTCAACTCTTGACTTCTCAATCTCCTGGTATCCGAAACTCCGAAATGGATTCGGATTAGCGTATTTCGATGTTTCACATTTCGTCGTTTCGTCATTCTTGTCGTGAGTTGCTTCCTTGACTCCTCCAATGCCCAGTATTCGAAACTCTGAAATGGAATTTACACTTCTGATCTTTCCATGCAATTATCCCTGTGTTGTTGATCTTCCTTGCCTACCTGTTTGCCATCAAATAAACAAGCACACTCTTGCACTCTTTGTGCACCTCTACACCATCTCTTCTTATCTTACGATGTCCCTGTTTTTCCATCGTTGCATACTCTGATCTAGCCATCAATGACAAGCACATCTACCTGAAAACATGCCAACATATACCCCATATATGAATGCCCCATTTACCTTATTCAAGGAGTGATGATCTAGGATCAATGATCCATATCTAACTATAGGGGAGCACATATTTTGGTTAGAGGAAAATTTGGAGAATCACGCCTCTTTATGAATTCCAACTCTTGGAGATGACGTTGGTTTGGATCTAATGTTATCTTATTGCACTATCCTAGGATCATATCCTAAACTAAAGTATTCATATCCTTAAATAATCCCAAAATATACTCATGGTGGTTGAGCCTCCCAAGCCTATAAAAGGAGGTCATTCCAAGGTGAAGGAAAGACAAACATATATATCAAATTTATGATCTTGGGATTCATGCAAGGGTATAGATGAGGAGAGCTTGGAGGAGTGTTGCATCATCATCCATGTTTGTAAGTATTCTCTTTGGGTTCTCATTTTAATATACTTGGCCTATTTCCTTCAAGCTTGTATATTCTTGCATGTGCTTCTCTACAGTTCCTTCAATATTTGTAGATGAATTTGTTTGATCTAATCTTGTAGAGTAGTAGTTCTTTGTTTCTCTTTTCTATCTATTGCATTATAGGTATCAAGTTGTGCTAAGAAGTTTTCAGATCAAGATTCGATTGGAAGAAGTGACGGAAGACTTCGAAACTAGGTGCATCACACATTTTCTCCTTCTCTCTATTTATGATTAGTTAAACTAAATTCAAAGGGATGTTAGTGTCCACTTGTGTTTTTTTGTCTTGGTATAGGGGTCAGTAATCCAAGGTAAATTTCACTTGTCCACAGGGGAATATTTTCGTAACAAAAATTGGTGACTCCATTGGGGAAGGACATTGACTTGTCTTTCCTTGGATCGTATGAGATTTTTACCACCTTTATATATTATTGATTTTTGTTTATGATCTACTTCTCTTTCTCTCTTCTTCATTGAAGATTTCACAGAGTCTTTGGCAATTTTTTCTTAGTTTTTAGCCTTTTTTCCTGAGTTTTTGGGAAGGCTAGCACTCCTCTGTTGTGTATACCAGAGCGTTGATCTATTATCTATGCTCCTTGTAGTGTATATAATAACATTGTAGCATTCTGTTCCTTTGGAAAAAGGAGCGTTGTACTCCTTTTTTGGGTTTTTCTACCCCTTTCTGCTCACTTCCTAAGGATATTTTTTCTCGTAGACCTTTGAATACTATTGCATTTGTTTTTCTAATATTTGGCCATTTATAATTCATTTTTGTTTATCCTTCGAGTTTGAAAATTTTCTCTTAGTTGTGATCCCCTTGGGTTAACATGATCCCTTGGTTCTTTTTACCTTTTGAGTTTATCTGATCTTTGTCTTGTAAAGCTTTCAGATTGCGTGATTGTTTAGGACTATTCATAAAATAAGGTTTTAAAAGGTTGCTTGGTATTGAGCCTTCTTGTATTCATTTGAAACATCTCACTTTTTTAGATTATTGGGACTCTTATGACAACCTAGCTTGATTTTTGTTTCTTGCTGCTCTTTGTTTGAGGATTTTCGTGAGTGTTTATATTTCATCTCTTTTGCATCTTTGAGTTCTTGATTGAATGAGTTATCATACTTGTTTATTTCATTTCTCATTATCCTTTGACTGCATTCTTTGTTTGAATTTTTTTTTCTTCGTGTCTTTTGTATCTGCATATGATTGTTTCATTTTTATTGAAAGTAATGAATCATTAAAGGATTTGCATTTTCTTTCATTTAAAATCAAATGTGGAAGATAATTGTGTTCTTTCTTTTTGGTAGTGTAGTAGATTGCATTTAGAAAATTGCGTTTCAGAATTGGGTGTTTTTGTTGAAGAAAGTTGAACCTCTTCCCCATCCCGTATGTAGGATTCATTGAAGAAAAATATTTGCATCTCATTATTTTTCATTCTTTTGGAGTTGAGTCTAAAACATCATAATTTTCACTTTCGCACCCTTGAGTAAAAAACAACCTTAAAATCAAGTTCTTATAAAATTGATCAGACACTTTTATTATCTGGTAGCGAGCCTAGATTAGCTTAAAGTGTAGGGCTTTGGAATAGGTTGTGAGGATAACTTTCCAAAGCCATTAGACAAACATAGAATCTTGTGTTAGGGAGTGGTAAATAAAATTGTTTGTATAAGCATAGTCGGGATCCCCCTCTCACACAGGGGTTAAACATGAGGTCATGTGCGAGAGAGAAAGGCAAATTTATCCTTTGAATCTTAACCCACGTAGCGGAAATATCATATATTCGGGGTTCTTCCTGAGAAATGACTGGTTTCATTTGGTCTCGGAGCTTCCTGAATCCCAAATCTGTTTGGGGTTCTTAGTAGTATTCATGTCCACTTGTCTTTAGTTCTCTTGAACAATTTAAGACTTGTTATCCTACCCATACGTTCCTTCCCGATTGTCGACTGTACTCGTCTGGAGGCTGACTGCAAGTTATTAACCTTAGTGTCCTTTATCTATAGGTTTGATACACAAGGTGACGGTGAAGGGCAGTCTTCACCGTACCTGGGTCAGACGTTGGTCAAACTCACTCGGGCTCCTTGGAGGGTACACCCATGGGTAAAACTATGTGGGAACTTGCACCAAGGTGTAAGTCCATTAAGAAGGTCACCAATGTAACTGGTCCACCCGATTTATCTCATCTCCTTTCAATATTGATCTCACGATGTTGGATTTAATCACTAACTAGTGGTTTCATTGTGGGAAGGTTTGTTTGATTGTTTTCTTCTTATATTTGTAGCGTGTGTTGTTTATTTTCCCTAGTGGACCTTAGTTCGAGTCTATGTTAATGGCATCAATTCCTGGGAGTACCAACGAAGGAAACCCTTTTCCTAAGGAACCTTTCTCCTTTCCTTCTTTTGGAAACATTGGTCCTCCGTGCATTGCCACACCGAATCTTTCAGGAATCACCATCAGGTTACCAGTTTGGTTGTTCCCCACTATGATGATATTGACCTTTCCTAGTGCTTCAAATGCACCAAATGCTTACAATGTAAGCACAACACCCATAAATCAACCTCATTTTGACCTTTCTCCTTCTTCACCCACCAAGTCTCCTTCCCTTTCTCCTTATTCTTGTAGTGAAAGCTCTAAATAAAGTAGCCAAGTTGATAAGAAGAAGAAGAAATGAAAGGGGAAGAAGAAGGAGAATCAGAAAGAGACCAAGCCTCCAACTACATCAGGTCATGTTGGATCCAAGCAACTAGATATTGTTAATTTTACTAGGAGTGTTGATAAAGTCGACAAGTCTAAAACAAAGAATCCCAAACACAAATTCCCTTGCAGGATTTGTAAGGGTGACCACTTTTTGAGGGATTTCCTTGGTCTCCCCAAGGTCTTAGAAATGTGGTCTTCCATGTCATCATCCCCTGCTAAACATGCTAGTGACACCCCATCAACTAGTGACGTTAAGGTTGGTAAGAAGAATAGAACTGTTAAATTTCCTTGTATGTTATGTGAAGGTGATCATTACTCTCACCTTTTCCCTCGTATGGATGAGACTTCTTATCTTTTTGAAATTCAACTTCCAACTGGTTATGATAAGATCTCTCCCAAACCATCATTAGTTGATGGACTGGTCAATATGGTTCCATCCCCGATGAGTCTATTTGATCAGGTGGTCAATCTAGTTTCATCCTCAGTTGAACCACTAACCAAAGTAGTTGATCCAATTTTGTCATCGATCAACCCGAATCTTCATCTGAAAAGTGAAACCCAAGTGGTTTATCTAGTTTCGTCCTTAATTCTCCACTCGCTTCATCTGGAGAGTTCCAAAGTGGTTGATCCGGTTCTTTCATTGACCAATCCCACTCCTCCCTTAAAGAGTGCAACCAAAGTAGTCAATCTGGTTCCATCATCGTTCGATCCCACTCCTCATTCAAAGAGTGAGTATGTTGCTCAGGTCTACCTCATTAATACTGATTCACCCAGACAAGGGGGCACTCCTCCCATCCCGATAGCACCCCCTTCAAGCAATCCAATGATTTCTATTAATTGGAATCATTTGACAGAACCACGTCTTCCTTCTTATGTTCCTTTCCAAATCACTATGAAGGTTTGTGATAGGAATATTCCTAACACTATAATATACAAAGGTGATTATGTTAGCATCTTATTTGTGAATCCTTGGCAAGATTTTGGTTCCCTACAGCTTGTTCCTATGACTCATAATATGTTGACCTTTGAAAGAAGAGTTAGTCAACTTTTATGGATCCTTCATTAGTTTAGGGTTACCTTGGGAGGGAAAATGGTCTACCTAAATGTAATGGTATTTCATGACCCCTTGGACATTAACCTACTCCTTGGGAGAGACTATGTCTACGGTATGAGAGATTTTTTTCCCACTCTCTTTCGAGTGATATCTTTCCCTCAGAACAGAAACATAGTAATAATAAACCAACTTTCATTCAATGACCCTCATATGATGGTCAACCATCCGACTTCCCTGAATGGTCCATACATGCCAGCAATTTTTGCCCCACTGCAGGTCAATTATGTAACGACCTACCCCATGTGTTCAACCCTACATGAGAGGGAATCTCTCCCTTCTCTTGAATTAGATTTGGTAGTTGACATGGTCATCTCTTTGATATGGCTATTAGAGCCAAATATCCCTACCCTTATCGAGGTCGTCGACATGTATTCCTTCCATAGTGTTTTTTTTCCATATAGCAAAGATCTTCTGGAAGCCATGGCTGACATTTTTCCATTAACATGTATCCCTTCCAGAGAATTTTCCTATTGGAAACCATGATCAAGGAGAGGTTTTGATCATATTTTTGCTTCTCTATGGCAAGATTGTTAAAAAATGAAACAAAGGTCTTGAGCATAGTTTTTCTTCTCTGTGGCAAGCTTGTTAAAAAATGAAACAGAGGCTACAAGCATATTTTTCCTCTCTGTAGGAAGCTCGATAAAAAATGAAAATAAATATGGGGATTGAACCCAGATCCATGAGAATAGTTCTTTCCATGTGTTGAGCTCATTAAAATAATGAAAAATTTACCTCCCCTATTAATTCGAGTACTTGAAACTTATTTTCCTCTACCTAATGAAAATGTTTCCATTAGTAACCATAAACCTAAGAGAGGAAAGAAGAAGAGTCGCTAGAGGAAATGATGCTTGGGGGGCAGGTCTCTGGAACAAAACCACTAACTTCTACCAAAGAAGCTAGGGGAAAATACCTCTAGAGAGACACGTTGCTAGGAGTGATCCTCGTGTTGAGCACTCAACACACCATAAAAGTCCTTGTGAATTTTGTCTTTTGGGTACCCCTTTGTCATTTCTGAATAAGAGTTAGTTGTGTAGGGATCGATGTTTTTTTTTTTCAGTTGTTGTGTTCTATGATCGATTGCATTCGGTTTGGTTTGAAGTTGTAGAACAGATTGAAATTGTTATCTAAGTAAATGTGGCATCAGATTAAGTGTATACAACTAAAAATTTATGTTATAAAGAACCACATGCCCATTGACGGTTCTGGTTTGCAAAATTAAGTCCTTAAAAATGATTTTCGATGTATTGCTGGCATCGATGAAATATGAAAGGAAACATTCCCCACATAACAATGATAATCATCGATCGTCAATTACCAATATACCGTTGACATCGGAAAAATGGGAAAAAGGGCTCGTTGATCGGTGATTTTAATCTGCAAAAAGGTTTTCTAAAAAAAAATATCGTTGATGTATCTTCAACATCGAAAAAAATAGGAGAAAAAATATGCCAAAACACATATGCCTAAGGAAAATCACTGACGCCGAAAAGTAACGTTCTCATGCTGAAAAGGTCAAATCCAACGCCACGTGTTCTATTGCGGGGATAGTCCATGTCGCTCGGTCATCACGCACGTCATATTTTGATATTTCCCATGTCATGTCTGTACTTTCATGACTTATTTTCCATGTTGCACTATACGATGGATTGGATCAACATCAAAACGTTTTCTTAGGAGAACCAATGAAACAACATTAAAGACAATTTTTCGACGCTGATGCATACGTTAACTATCGACAGATCCCTAGAACACTGTTTTTTTTTTTTTTGTTTGAATCTCTATCCACCGATGACCCTAGACGATCTACGATGTTTCTTATCCCTGATACCGATCATACCAGTTCTGTTGGAGTGCGAAAAATGATCGGGTAATTTGATAAGACACCTCTAGTTAAGTGAAGGATGAGGTCTATGATTTGTTAAAACAATTAAGAGCTTCACATAACCAATAACATGATGTCGTGTGTCGATGAACGTTTACAATTTGAATTAATTGATGGACTTTAAAATAGCACGCTCCTACACTGCGAGCCTGCGTTGCATTTAATCCTAAGCATGATGTGGATTCTATTATAGATTGTATAGATCATATCTTTACTCCTGAATTTAGGACTTGATGTGAAAATGTAGGTATGTTTTAAATTTATAAAAAAAATTCCCAAGCATGGTGTTCCATTCACAAATCATTGATCTCCCTAGAAGATGAAGGAGAAAGAGAGAGCATCGAAGAGGTAACAGGTCATTGTGTCACTTCAATTACCAGTAAGCCCAGGTCATTTCCTATGAGTAAGAGGTAAATATGGTCTTTATTGATTACATTTGATATTTCGTCAAATAACACTTTTTGTAGATGGCTTGTAGCTTATTATTATGTTTTTGTGTAGGAAGATGCCTCCTAGAAGGTCGAAGACTAGATTCTCACCAAGAGTGACCAATATGAAATAATTGGAGATCGACGAAAGGTCAACACCACTTTCTACAAGAGAACTTGATTTCTCTTAAAAAACAGAGTCAATCATTTGAACTTCCATGAAGAAATCATTCACCCAACCTCCAACGTTTGGGGACACAGAGGTGAGCACTAGATATAAAGTAATGCTCCCACACTGGGGAGAGCATTTTAATAAAATCAATTAGGATGATTACCCATAGTTTACACCTCACAACAACCTAGACGTTAGGATATTGGATGACCAAGTTTTCCCAAACATTAGGAGATCATATATACATATGGTGGCCTGTCGAACCCCAATTTTTCTTTGCATTAAAACCCTAGGATGGATAATTGATCCCATTGACACAAAAAAAAATGCAGAGTCAATAATGAATAGGGTGAATGTGTTAGTGTCTTTCTTCCAATAGAAGTCCAAAAATACTACAAGCTCAGAGACCTAGAGGAAAGAATGAATACATAATTTGTGGTTAGATTTTATGAGTTCCATGACACCAATAGGTTACTGGCCTCATGGTGGAAAGAAGATAAGAAGTTCACAAACAGGAGCAAAAACTGGTACAACACGGTAAACCTTAGCGAACCTTATATGTACTTAATGACTTTAATATGCCGATTGTATGGGGAAAACAATTTCTCTAAGTTTTCAGAAGCATAGATTCCCTTGCATATACCATGGCAATCTCCAGGCGTAGTTTCAATTGGGGAGCCATCATTTCCAAAAAACTAAGCACCAACATCCTACAGACCTAGACACCAAAGGATGGAGAAACACCAGTTTTCCACATGGCATCATACCTGTTGGATGTGATCTACGCAAGAAACGTTTTCACAGGTATGAATTTAAGATGGAATGTTGTTGAGTTACCCACGCATGTTTATTTCAACATTTTGTGGGAAAATAGGTACAAGAAATTTTATGCCCTGATATGCAATGAGTTTATAGCTCAAGTGCACTTCATTATATTTATAAAAGAATGCCCAAGGCTTTTAGCGACAACCAAGAAGATGATTTCCAAAGTGGGCCACTGGTATTTTGAAGAAACAAGCACTTATATTAGAGTGTTCGGGGCTACTGGTGCACCACACCTACTCCCTGTTCATGTCCCAAACCATCTCATTTTGGGAGAAATTTCTTACAACACCATTATGAAATGCTATAATGCCTCTCTGGTAAAAGACACGAAGAGGGAATTCATACCATATGGTTTTCATATCAGGTTTTACATGGTAAAAGACATTTCATAGGTGAAACAAGAGGGATTGAGTCAGCTTGAGTATCGATTCCCAACAGGCCATTTTCTCAAGCATGATCCAAAAGAATTTTTACTCTATCACGCGTCATAGGTATCCTCATATTGGCCATATGCTCATGATAGTTTTGAAGATGAGGTTTTTACCAAGGGCGCCCAGGACTGGGAGGAGGTGCTCCATAGAAGGGATAACCCTAATATGACCAAATTCAAAGCAATAACTATGGATGAGCAAGTTGCGACAATAGAGTAGACAAATCAACAAGACCTCAGGGTAAGAGAAAAAAATAGGGCAGTAGAAGCAATAAAGGCATGAAGGAGGGGGATATTGTTACTAGAAGAAACCGAAAGAGCTATGCAAAGGTTAGAGGAAGATCCCTCACTTAACCCTTTGATATAACCCTTGAGGATTACCCCAGCTAATACAAGAAATCATGAGGAATATCTAAATGGCTCAGAGACAATTCCACCAAAGCAGACCGTTGATCAAGAAAACCCTAGCCCTATGTCACCATAAGAAGGATCGTCGGTGACTACTATAGCCCATCTAAGGTTAGAAAAAACATCAAGTGAGAAGTGTATTGCTATTGTCCTTGTATATTTAATCACAATATATGATGATGAGAAGAGTCAAAGGCCCCTTACATAACCCTAGTGCCAATCACACAGGAGAAGGAACCAAAGGAAACATCTACTCCAGTGTGCGATGATTTGAGTCCAAATCCTCAAGAATGAGACCTGGTGGCTAGGAGAACTCTTGACACTATATTTCTTGATCAATTGGAAACACAAATCCAAGAATGACTTGGATGCTAGTGAATAGGAAGAAGGAATGGGGAAGCCAAAAATCGACATCTCAATGGCCGAACTCCCATCTAATGTCGATCCTTCACCTACTTCCCCATATAGGACCAAGAATCCATTAGCCAAAGAGGATCAACAGGAGGTAAAGTCACCATAAAATATAGGAGTTTCCCTTGCTAGGGAACTAAGAGAAACTTCCATGGAACACCTCTATACGATGGGACACATAGGCAATACTTTGTCCTAGGGAGATCAACATATTCTTGAACTAGTAGACGAAGTCGTCGATATACAGGCAATTACTTATGATAGGAAAAGGAAAGTTGTGATGAGAAGAATAGTAAAGAAAAGGAATCTCACGCTTGATATCACATTTATCACAACCACAAAGGGTACGTTGTTTGACATAGAAAATGATAAGATGACTGAGGTAATTGGAGCAGGCATGGCCATAACCGATGCCACTTTAGACAGGGAAAAAAGGGATGAAAGGGAGGTAGATGCCATGAAGAAATAACTGGACCATCAGCGACATCAAGAAGAGTATTACCAAAATTCAACACAAGCAGTGGTAATCTTTAAATGTGAGTTCCGAGAGATGTATTCACAATTCACAAGGGAGAGATACCTCTTCACCGTTTGCATAGAGGATTTCCAAGAAGATACCCTCATGGGGTTGGAAACCTATAAATACATGTAGTGGTGGTATGAGAAGTCATATCAAGCATTAGAGTAGATAGACTACATTAGAAAAGTACAAAAGGGCCGAGATATAGAAGAGCATGACATCCAAGTGTTGATGGACAACAACATCACTCGAATAAGGAAGGCAGTTGAATACTGGGTAAGTATGGTCCAGGAGCTCTAGAAGAAAATGCAGAAGAGATGGGAAGAATGTGAGAAATGTTGGGAGAAAATCAATCAAGAAATGAGGAATATTGACCTGCTAGAATTTGGTCCACCGAAAGATTTCACCGATCTATGTGACATAGTTAAGTGGCATGCAGAGCAAGATTAGATGTACAAATCGAATATTTTGAAGGTTTCAAGCATGATCCTAGGTCAAGTGAAGAAGTTCATGGAGCCTCTGATTAAATATGTCGTTGTCTTACAGTGATTGAGTTTCAAACTAATCAATTACAAGGATTGTGCAATTGAGATGAAGGAGGTCCTCTCCGCTCTGATGGATCAACATAGGTTTCCATATGAAAATACATGAAAAGATCTCTCTTGTAGATGGTCAGAATACGAGAGGAACAATCCACTTTAGTAAAACCACCAGATGATCAAAAGAGAAGCAAAATAAAATAGATAGATAAAGTCTGCCACATGGTGTTTTCTTAACTTAAAACAACTTTAGTAGTTATTTTTATTTTATTTATTTTTTATAAATAGGGGAATCGACCTTGTGTGAAAGGCTTGATGGTTTTGGAGAGAAATATTTTTTCTGGAATATTGTAGGAGAACTATTTTTGTGCAAGTTATTTTAATTAAGAAGCTTTGTTTAGAACCAAAGATACTTCTTTCATCTGAAGCGTGAATGTGATTGGACCGAGGGGGGTTATCTCTATCTTCGAATTCAATATTTGTTGTTGTATTAAGTAAGAGTTGTTGTATCTGTTATTTAAAGTTATCTTATAATGCCGCAACAATTCTTTTATTCTAGTTGATGAATAGAAATCGATTGTGTTAACCTGTGATTGATAATATGGCATTGAAAATTACTTTTCTTGCACTAACCTATTGTCACATATATATTTTATTTCTGTAACTGTTATCTAAGACGATGTTGAATATTTACTAGCCAAAATGGTATTATTGCTAGTTTGAAGTAGTTTAGATCTTATTCGTCTGCATGCTAAAGTATTAAGGTTATCCTAAAACCCAGCCTTCCCCAACACATAATAGAACTTCCCTCTGCCATTTAGTTTAATATCCATCTTTATTTTATTACAAATGTTATAAAATAACCAAAAAGAGAATTGCATAGCCTGAGGAAAGGTTTCACAGAAAATACACATCTATCACTCATGATTAAATCCCATCGATAATTACAACTAGATCATAAATATGGAGAACATTACCACTCATCCAAAACTTATGAGTCTAATTGGGCCTCTTAAGTGGGTTTGGTTCTTGCTATTGAGTTAAATGGATCTCTAAACCCTCAAAATAACTGGTGCTAGGAGGATGGCATGAACGAATGCATGGCTAACAACATTTCTGATAATATATTGCACAAAGCTTATAGATTCAAAACAATCCACGTGCATGGATAGACACTCTCAAGACATCCCATATAGAGAGAGTACTCCCGATATGAGTAAATCACCTCAAAATGAAGAGGAAGAACACTTGTACCCTAAAATACCTTATGCTCTTCCCTACTAAGAGTTAAATAAGTTCAGGAGAATCACTAGAGATCATGCCCGACAGATCAAAGCATTACCTTTATCTCCTTTAATTTCTCGAAGAAAACAAATAAGAAAACCATTTTTTGACACCCCTGACCAAGTATTTGTTCACATGGTAGAAGACTTGATATATTTTCCCTCATGGAGATCAAACAAGCCCTTAATTTGATACTCAAAACACCAGCTAGTAATTACTCTGAACCTCATGATTTTCAATCTGAAGAGGAAGGGCCTAACTCAGATCGCTTAGGTTCCAAATTAGAAGACATGGATGATAATAACGATAACAATGGATAAAGGGGATATCAACCTAAATATAACCAACCATGGTTGGAAAGATATGATCTGACGATTCCAGGACAAATGCATAACCTACCCAGACATCTTGAAAAATTACTTCCTAAACTTGACCCTGAAATAATTTGGATTTCTTGAGGACCATATTAAAAAGGTCATATTAGCTATAAGGTTGATGAATGTGAAACATGAAGATGTAGTGTGAAATTTTTTTCCTTATACCTTTGAAAATTTAGCCTCAACTTGGTATTTCAACCTTCTAGTTGGTTCCATAACTAGTTGGACAAAGTTTCAAAAGGATTTTTTGGACAAATTTTCTGAAGAAATTAATATAGGAGATTTAATGGCCAAACTTTTAGCTACCACTATGATTCCAAAAGAAAAGGTTAAATATTTCAACCAAAGGTTCATCACCATTTTGAACAAATTCCAACCCGAGGAAAAACCTACCTAGGAGTTGAAAATTGAAGTATACGCTAATGCTATCCTAACTTCTATTTCCATGTTCGTAAAAAGGGATTCCAAACATACTCTAGCTGAAAATTTCGAATAAGCTAAAATGATTGAATTCCAAATGAAAGGGTGCAAAGAAGGTTAGATCTCACTAATAAAAAAGGAAACTCTATCTCTACCTAAGAGAGGACTTTTGTTAACAAGACCCCTGGGAAAACAAACAAAACAAGGTCCTGAGAAAGAGGAAGGGGATCTAGAAAACCTATAGTGGATGACAAAAAATCTCTCCAACAAGATCGTAGATATGGAAAGGAGTGTTGGGGAAGGAAACCAAAATCAAAGATATTATAAGCCCTTTTTAAAATGAAATCCACCTTTCAAATTTATAGAACCTCCCCCAGCTAACCTAAATGTCGACTTAGGGAACATAGCATCTGACTCTTTCTATACATATCACTAAGAAAAACATTTAGAAAGGGATTTCCCTCAATGGTTACATGTTATGAATCTAATGGCTAATCGATTCCTAGATGAATGCTCTCTAACCGAACAACCCAGTGGCTTAGAAATAGGTGTTGTCGATCAAGAAAGTCAAGAACCACATGAAGACACTGTCATGTTGATATGGGATTTTGATCACCCGATACCTTTCAACGACATCACTAAGGTGCAGGGACCCCTGGTTGAAATTCTGGCTATACAAATGAGAAGTAAAAGTCAACATGTCCATAGTAATCCTACCACTACTCAACTATCTCGAGGAAATCCAGTGGTCGACTGCCCCAAACCCATATTTTCTTTTCAAAAAAATCCCACAAACACACATACACAATAAATGACTGAGATAAACCACAACGTAGTAGAAGACTTGAAGAAGATGAAATCTTATGTGTTTATCATGGACATGTGTATGATCCCTCAACAAAAGGATTTTCTGTTATGGGCCTTAAAATTAATAGATACCACTATAACAAGCACCGATCAAAGTGAGGTCCCATCTCCCACATATTTAAAAAATAAGTCAAGTGTGAATGATTTTTCTTTAGAAAAAAGAGGAAGGAAATTTGTTCCTTCTTTCCTTTTGACGTTTTAGGTTTTTAACATAAATCTACATAATTGCCTAGTCGATTCAGGAGCATATTCAAATGCCATGCCATTGTCAATCTACAAGAAATTGAACGCAACCCCACTCAAAAGTAATAAAACATTATACAACTAGATAGGACTCAGGTAAAGGTCATTAGAGAGTTGAAGGATGACATGACCAGAATTTCTACACACCCCAATTTTGTTCAGGTAATTGACATAATCGTGGTAGACATCCCAGAGGCCTATGGAATGTTACTTAGCCGAGACTGGTCAGAGAAATTAAATGGATACTTTAGTACCGATTGGGCTCACCTTTGGTTTCCATTTAAATGGCATACAAACATGATTAGGATTGACAGAGAAAGATATCTCAAACATACTATCACTGATTTAGAGACCCCAAATGAACCCTCTTCGATAGAGTTCCCTATGTTAGGAAACTACTCCTGTGATTCTGATTTCGGTAATTTCACCCCTAACATCTCTGACATACTTCCCACACAAAAATCTGAAATGATTTTTGAAATATACTTACTAGCATCCATAGAAAAAAGCATCCTCTGCCAGGATTCTCCAACAGGGGTAGAAGACAATGAGGCTGAAAGTGAAAAAATAGCTAGACATGATGAAGTTAGTAATTTCCCCCCACAAATTTGGACCTTATACTTTGATGGTTCTAAATCACAAGAGGGGTCGGGAGAATAATTTATCCTCATTGAACCAAAGGGGAAACAAAACTTATTATCCTACAGATTAGAATTCGAATGCACTAATAACACTGTTGAGTATGAAGCTCTAGTCTAGGGACTAAAGAAATCCATCGACTTAAACATCAAGGAATTGAAAGTTTTTGGAGACTCTGAAATTATCATTAGGCAAGTGAAGAATACTATCCATTGCAATTCACCTCACTTAAGAAATTACCAGCAAGAGGTGCACATACTAATAGAAAATTTTGAGGCCTTCAACATTACTGTTTTTCCAAGGATGAAAAATACCTTAGCTGATGCTCTAACCACTATGGCCTCAAGATTATCTCCTTTATAATACTATGAAGCCTCAAGGTTTGTAGTAGAACTTCTCTACAAACCGTCGGTACCTAACAACATTTCTAACTGGAAAGTCTTTGAAGGGGATGAAAAGATTGTATATTTCATAACTAATCAGGATACTTTTAAGGATTTGACCATTGATGATGAAATATTCCAAGAATACTCACAGAATCAAATCTCCACGAACATAATAAGGGAATAGATCACTCTGATGACAAACCAAAGTTTCACACAATACCAAAAGGAGTGGCCAATAGGGAGAACCTTTTCGAACTAAGGGAAATATTTAGAGGGCCAAAGAATGAAAAAATAGGGAGCTCATGTCCTATATACGAAACTATAAACCTATGAACTCCTGAGAACCCCAAGAATGTCAATTTGGGTAAGACAATGTCCAAAGAAGATAGGAAATATTATCTCAAACTATTTAAAAAATATCAAGATATTGTTTCTTGGTCCTACCGAGAATTGAAAAATTATGATAATCACATTATCCATCACACAATCCCATTAAATTCTGGAGTAAAACTTTCCAACAAAATATTAGGAAGTATTTCCAATCTCTGGAACATCTGATGTATCAAGAGCTAAAGAAATTATTAGATGCAAAAATTATCTTTCAGGTAAGACACTATGCCTGGGTAGCCAATCTGGTGCCTTTTAGAAAGAAGTCTGGGGAGATCCATCTATGTGTGGATTTCAGAAAAACTTAATAGAGCATCGGAAAAGGATAACTATTTAGTCCTACCCATGGAACAACTCCTACAAACAATATCCATCATCATCTTCAACCTCATAAAGGTCAAGAAAATATTCAAACCTCTAGATGTGTTTTTCAACAGTAATATTGACATTATCTCCATCAAACCTGGGCAGATTATTGGTGTAGTTTGCAGGGAGGTCATGGAGGATAGGAGGCAAATCCAGGGGCTTGTATCTATCTAGGATTTTGGTAGGTACAGGAGGTGAGGCAAGAGCCTTACAAACATCCGTATCTTTGGCAAGAGTAGGAGATAAAGAAGGAGGTTTATCTCTCACTAGGACTTCTACAGGTGCATCTTGGATGTGCACATGTGTATGAGTATGTACATAATCTACAATTGTGGATCTGATCTCTTGAGGCTCATCAATCAATAGGTGGTCAATGTAATATTCAGAAATATACTTTTGATCAGGCTTAGAATAAGACAAAACATAATTGCAGATAAAACCAAAGATGTCTTGAATGCAATTTGTGCTTGAGCACTTGGTCTTTCTAGACTCCTTGGCCATGCTTTTGGTTCTTCCTCCAGTGGAGTCTTTGAGTTGGGACTATCTGGAGCTGATTAGAGTCACCAGGTGAATGATCTCAGCCTTCTTGTGCTTGGTCACTATCCACCATCAGTGATCAAATCTGGAACTTTGAAGTGTACTACCAGAGAAAGTTCCCCATTATGGTCGCCATTCTGTTAGCACTTTGTAATTTGCCCAAGGCTGTGGAGGCATTCACAGAGGCAACATAAAAACCGCTTCAAGTTAGGGAGCTAGCCCTCCAAGACTCATAGAGGGATCTCTCTATCAAATTTATCTTTGTTTGATATTTGATCTTAGGCTAGCTATGTAGAATAGGTTATGTTCTTGGAGTTTTTTGTAGGTTGGATGGAAAAGGTTTCACGCTTCCATTGGGCTATGGGGTCTGTTCATAAAGATAGAGATCAAATAATAGTTTATAAGAAGTCTTTTCATAGGGCGAGATAATGCAACTATTGGATTCTTTAGGAATAAGCAATGGATTAGCAGAAAAGTTGAGATTATCAATCACAGTAAAGAAGCATTTAAGAATTTCTTCACTACAACATCAGAAGACAAACATTTAAATTTTTAAAAGTCAGAAAACAGGGTATGCAAAGATAAATATTGTAACTTCAACTCCTTTTAAAATATCAGACAGACAACACAATGATAACAAAGATAGATACACATTCAACGATGAGGGAAAAACTTCACCAATAGCTAACATGCAGGAATCCTATGAAACATTTCTTTATATTTCTGGAAAATCTCTTGATAGAAGTTACAGTGCTCATAGCCTCCCTGGGCATGAGATCAACAACCTTTTACATTAAGATCCTATGAATAAATAGGATAGATCTTCCCATAAGTTTCATAAGTTGGATTCAACCGCCTCGGCCAAAAATAGCCACAAATCCCCTAAAATCCTGAACTGTCCGCCATGAAAGACGGGCCGGATTTCTGTGAAAAAGGGGGTCCGAACAGACATTTGTTTCTCTTCAATGCTGACACCTGGGGAAAAAATGAAGGATTTTATTGTATTTGGGCATGTTCTAGAAAAAAACCTCCTTCGGTTTCGCAAAATTCACCTCCAACTGGTCGTAACAGCTCCCGCAAAATCAGGACTGTAACGGAAAAATGAAAAACTAGAAAAAAGGGCCTCGAAGATGGCTTCGATTCTCCCTGCTCGTGGCACTTGGTAAAAAACTAAGAGAGGTTTTTGTTCTTCATCCGGTTACAGATAAAAATGTGTCTCGTTTTCTTAAAATTCACTTTCATTCGCCCGAATTCAACTTCAGAAGATGACATGATGAACATGCAAAAATGGGTGAAAATGGGAAAATCGTTTTTTTTTTTTCGGGAAGGTGGTATTCCAGAACCCCCTGAGTTGGTAAGCGGTTTTTTTGGGGGGGTCCGATGGCCTGTGGGGCCGACACCTGTCCAAAGGGTGGTAATGGAAAACAACTATTCCGGACCCCCCCCTCTCATTAAACTTCAGATGGTGAGGGGGGTCTGGAACTTTTAACAGTCATTTGATTTGTTTTTTATTTGATGTATGCGGGAGTTGGGGTGGGTAGGAAAACTTAGGATATGGGATATTTTGGTTTTTTTATTTTTGTTTTTTTTATTTTGTTTATAAAGTTTGTTATTTTATGTGTTTTTGTTTTATGTTTTATGTATTTTATATGCTTTTTTTTTTATTTAATTTGGTTTTTTATTGTTTTGTGTTTTGTTTTAATTTTTATATAGTTTGTTTATTATAATTATACACTTTGGTTTTTATTTGTATTTTATTATGTTTTAATGTTTTCATTTATTTTTTAATTAATGTTTGGATTAATAAAATACTAACCTATGTACTAACTAAATAATTAATTAATGTATTATTCAACTAGTCTAGCCTATTTAATTAAACTAATTATACTAAATTTTATTACTAACATTATTAACCTATTGATTTTATTTTTAGCCTAAGTTCGTTTATTCATGGAGGGGATGAAGATGGTGGGATAATGGAGGATGATGTCACGAGGCAGGAGTGGTATGGTATTTTCGGTATGGTGGTAAGTTGGAAGGGTGATAAACAGTAAGTGGTCTGGATCGGAGGAGGTCTGATGCAATGGATGGATGACACATTGGGACAGGGCCCGCCGAAAAAATTGCCTCATTTCGGACCCCCCCCCTCACTGTTAAAGGCAGAACGGTCGAGGGGGTCCGGAATCGCCTATAGGCCATCCATCTGCGTGCTGTCATGACGACCGTAGATCTGCATGCACTTTTTAATCACCATTCTGGACCCCCCCACCGTTAAAAGAAGAACAGTTAAGGGGGTCCGGAATCTACTGTCAGCCATTGATCTACACACCGCTAGATTGACCATCGATCTAAACGTGTTCTTTATCCTCCAGGCGCGAATGCAACAAAAACTTAGGCTTAGTGATTTTGTGGATTTTGTGTGCTGCTTCCCTTGCTTTTGTCTCCATGGAGTTAAGAAACACCACTCAACGTCAAAAATCATGAATTTTCTTTTCTTTTCCTTTCCTTGAAAATAATTTGCAGAAATGAAATATTATTTGCAAACCAAAATACACCCTGAGTGAAAAACTTTCCAGTCACTAGATAATACTATGAATTATAGGGTTATAACAGTGGCTCCACCTGGGGATGGCAGCTTCTTTCAGGAGGTGTCAAGAACCACTAAACGTTAGACATGCAAATCGTTGCTTTATTCTTTGGGCTGATCCCAAAATCTTATTCTGCCTCCTGTACCTATTTTGATCTTGCAACCGAAAACAAATCAAAATGAACTCTACTGAAAAAGAGATGCTCAGAATGCTAAGCTTATTCACATTCTCCTACCTACCCTATGCTACTGATAATTTTGTCATTCTAAATGATGTGATAATGCCAATGAATCCAATCAAGTAGTTGTTGAGACCAGAGGACTGTTTGACTGCTCGTTAGCACAGTGAAAAGGGAAACTTGACCTTTTTCCCATAGACTAAAAAATGCAAAGTGTAAAGGCCACTACTGAAAACATGATTGATATTTACCATAGAGACCTTGACAATCTTGAAGAACAAAAGTAATGCCAGAGATAGATTGAGGCTCTACAGTGAAAAATTTCTCCATATAGGTAGCTATAGGATCAAGGTAGAAATGACATGTTCCTTGATTTTTGGATTCTTCCAAGTGAGCAACATGCTCTGGCACTGTATCTATGTTATTTTCATCCTCATGCATTTCCTGACATTGCTGCAACTTTTCTGATGGGTTTTGAAATGATGCTTATGTTGAACACACCCCTGTAGCTGACTATCTGATCATATCCATATCATAACAATTTTTTATCCCATGGTTGGATGATGGAAAATGACTTTGACAACACAGGTCATCCAACCGATCAGCTATTGGATCCTGAAAAGATTGACAAGATTGTTGCATTGATTCAAATGAAATTTCCTAACTTTTTATGTATGTATCCTTCAACACTTGTTCTAGAGACTCCTTCAAAATTTGAAATGAATTAAAGAACAATGGTACAGAGTTATTTTGGATTGAATCATAATTTGTCTCAGGCTTTAAGCTTTCATTTGGAATTTGAAAATCAGAGTAGGTAAAGTGCTGCAATTCTGGGTTTAGAACAGCCTCCACATCAGCACTAGCATCTTCACCTAGTTGATCAGAACATTATCCCTCTCTACCATTGACAACTTGTTTACAATTTCCTCTAAAAAATTGAAAAGAAGAGAAACATAAGGGCAAAGATATTTCCCTTACTTTTAACTTTTCTACATCTTCCTCATCGCTGTCATGATTGTTGTGCAAAGGATGACTATCATATCTAAGCTGTAATTGATCTTCCTCCTACCAATGATGTGTTGTTGGTTGCTTTGAACAGTCAACATCTATTTCAGCCTCATGATCATCATCATACTGGTCACACTTAGGTAAATCATCCATGGCTGAAATGCCATTGAAAATGCATATCATGTCAGGAGAATCTTCCACCACTCTCTGATTTTGAACTTCATCTTCGACTGCGTCGTGAATTGAATACATGAAAGAATCATTATCCAAACCATGGTACCAAGGATGAGCAGCAAAATGTTTTGGAACGTTGACCTTTTGTTTCTATGAAATCAATGGAACATGATGTCTTTGGATAGCAAGCTCATCTTTCCTGTTGATCCTCTGCATCATCTCTTCCATGGCACTGGCCAAAATGTCCAGTTTAGCTTCTGATGACTTCAGCTACTACTTTTCTTTGTTCTTTACCCTTGATCATTTGATCAGAAAGTTTGCCTCCACATCAATTGCAATGTTCTGCATTTCTTCAAGGCTTGCAGTGTTCCTTTCTCTTAATTGGAATGCCATCTCAGGATCAAAGGCATCTGGGAAACGCAAGTGTGCTAATCCCGGGGGTGGTCTTATATCAGCGGGCATTGCATGATATATCTTATTGAACCTAGATGAAAACTGATGTATTGTCTCCCTTGGATTTCTTTTCAAGTGGTCATACTCTTCTAGGATGAGGAAAACATTTCCCATGACCACCCATATATCTAGGAAAACTTGCATAAATTGATGAAAATTTCTGATATTTGCAGCTGGAAAATTTCTAAACCAATTTTTAACTTTACCTTGCAAAGATAGGGCAAACATCCTGATATAGACATTGTCATCTTCAACCTCATAAAGGTCAAGAAAATATTCAAACCTCTAGATGTGTTTTTCAGCAGTAATATTGACATTCTCTCCATCAAACCTGGGTAGATTATTGGTGTAGTTTGCAGGGAGGTCATGGAGGATATGAGGCAAATATAGGGGCTTGTATCTATCTGGGATTTTGGTAGGTAAAGGAGGTGAAGCAAGAGGCTTACAACCATCCGTAGCTTTGGCAAGAGTAGGAGATAAAGAAGGAGGCTTATGTCTCACTAGGACTTCTATAGGTGCATCTTGGATGTGCACAGGTGTATGAGTATGTACATAATCTACAGTTGGGGATCTGATCTCTTGAGGCTCATCAATCAACACGTGGTTAATGTAATCTTCAGCAATATACTTTTGATCAGGCTTAGAATAAGACAAAACATAATTGCAGATAAAACCAAAGATGTCTTGAATGCAATTTGTGCTTGAGTACCTGGTCTTTCTAGACTGCTTGGCCATTCTTTTGGTTCTTCCTCCAGTGGAATCTTTAAGTTGGCACTATCTTGAGCTAATTGGAGTCGCCAGGTGAATGATCTCATCCTTCTTGTGTCTGTTCACTATCCACCATCAGTGATCAAATCTGGAACTTTGAAGTGTACTACCAGAGAAAGTTCCCCAGTATGGTCGCCATTCTGTTAGCACTCTGTAATTTTCCCAAGGCTGTGGAGGCAGCCACAGAGGCAACATCAAAACCACTTCGAGTCAGGGAGCTAGCCCTCCGAGACTCAGAGAGGGATCTCTCTGTCAAATTTATCTTTGTTTGAGATTTGATCTTAGGCTAGCTATGTAGAATAGGTTATGTTCTTGGATTTTTTTGTAGCTTGGATGGAAAAGGTTTCATGCTTCCATTGGGCTATGGGGTCTGTTAATAAATATAGAGATCAAAGAACAATTTATAAGAAGTCTTTTCATAGGGAGAGATAATGCAACTATTGGATTCTTTGGGAATAAGCGATGGATTAGCATAAAAGGTGAGATTATCAATCACAGTAAAGAATCATTTAAGAATTTCTTCACTACAACATCAGAAGACAAACATTTGGATTTTTAAAAGTCAGAAAACAGGGTATGCAAAGATAAATCCTGTAACTTCAAATCCTTTGAAAATATCAGACAGACAATACAATGATAACAAAGGTAGATACACATTCAACGATGAGAGAAAAACTTCACCAATAGCTAACATGCAGGAATCCTATGAAACGTTTCTTTATATTTATGGAAAATCTCTTGATAGAAGTTACAGTGCTCATAGCCTCCCTGGGTGTGAGATCAACAACATTTTACATTAATATCCTCTAAATAAATAATATAGATCTCCCCATAAGTTTTGGAAGTTGTTTCAACCGCCTCGGCCAAAAATAGCCACAAATCCCCAAAAATCCCGAACTGTCTGCCATGAAAGACGCGTCGGGTTTCTGCCAAAAAAGGGGGTCCGAACAGACATTTGTTTCTCTTCAACGTTGACACATGGGAAAAAAATGAAGGATTTTATTGTATATGGGCATTTTATATACAAAAACCTCCTTTGGTTTCACAAAAATCACCTCCAGCTGGCCGTAACAGCTCCTGCAAAATCAGGATTGTAACGGAAAAAAGAAAAAATGGAAAAAAGGGCCTCAAAGATGGCTTTGATTCTCCCTTCTCGTGGTACCCATGAAAAAATTAAGAGAGGTTTTTGTTCTACATATATTTATAGAGAAAAACCTCTCTTGGTTTCTTAAAATTCACTTTTATTCGCCTGGAATCGACTTCGGAAGATGACATGCTGAACATGAAAAAATGGGTGAAAATGGGAAAAGCGATTTTTTTTTTTCGGGAAGTTGATATTCCGGGCCCCCCTGAGGTGGTAAGAGGGTTTAGGGGGGGGGGGTTTCTGCTGGCCTATGGGGCCGACACCTGTCCAAAGGGTGGTAATGGAAAAAAACTATTCCGAACCCCGCCCTCTCGTTAAACTTCAGATGGTGAGGGGGGGTCCGGAACTTTTAACAACCATTTGATTTGTTTTTGATTTGATGTATGTGGGAGTTGGGGGTGGGTAGGAAAACTTAGGATATTTGATATTTGGGTTTTTTAATTTTTGTTTTTTTTGTTTTGTTTATAAAGTTTGTTATGTTACGTGTTTTTGTTTTATGTTTTATGTATTTTATATGTTTTTTTTTTATTGTTTTGTGTTTTGTTTTAATTTTTATATATTTTGTTTATTATAATTATACACTTTGGTTTTTATTTGTATTTTATTATGTTTTAATGTTTTCATTTATTTTTTAATTAATGTTTGGATTAATAAAATGCTAACCTATGTACTAACTAAATTATTAATTAATTAATTAATGGATTATTTAACTAGTCTAGCCTATTTAATTAAACTAATTATACTAAATTTTATTACTAACATTATTAACCTATTGATTTTATTTTTAGCCTATGTTTGTTTATTCATGGAGGGGACGAAGATGGCGGGATAATGGAGGATGATGTCACGAGGTAGGAGCGGTATGGTATTGTCGGTATGGTGGTAAGTTGGAAGGGTGGTAAACAGTAAGTGGTCTAGATTAGAAGAGGTCTGATGCAATGGATGGATGACATGTTGGGACAGGGCCCGTCGGAAAAACTGCCTCTTTCCAGACCCCCCCCCCTCACTGTTAAAGGAAGAATGGTCGAGGGGGTCCAGAATCACCTATAGGCCGTCCATCTATGCACTGTCATGATGACCGTAGATCTGCGCCCACTTTTTAATCACCATTCTGGAGCCCCTCCCCCCAATCGTTAAAATAAAAATAGTTGAGGGGGTCCGGAATCTAATGTCAGCCATTGATCTATGCCCCGCTAGATTGACTATTGATCTAAGCACTTTCTTTATCCTCTAGGCACGAATGCAACAAAAACTTAGGCTTAATGGTTTTGTGCGCTGCTTCCCTTGCTTTTGTCTCCATGGGGTTAAGAAACACCACTCAGCATCAACAATCATGAATTTTCTTTTCTTTTCCTTTGCTTGAAAATAATTTGTAGAAATGAAATATTATTTGCAAACCAAAATACACCCTGAGTGAAAAAATTTCCAGTCACCAGATGATACTATGAATTATAGGGTTATAACATGACCAATCCTTGGCCGCAGTGCTTACCTAGAAATATGATGAAAACAATGAGGCATTAGTATCATTTATGAGCACTAACCTTGAAGGAGTCGAACTGAACTATCCGACTATAGACAAAAATGATTACGCAGTTTATAAAGCGGTCAAACATTTCAGATCCTATATCCTAAAAAATAACACTAAAGTCATAATACCTCACCCCGCAGTCAGATCGTTGTTCACCCAACAAGAAATGGGATAAAGAAGGGGAAATTGGATGACAGTCATTTAGGAATTTGATCTAGACATAAAACCTGCCAAAATATCCAAGGGTCAAGGATTGTGTAAACTGGTTGTTGAGGCCCAAGATCTAATCAACGCAGAAGACTCTAGTTGGGAAAATGAGTTGTCATTATGGTGCAGTGAATCCTTATACGTTTCACCCAAGAAATCACCCTGGTATGAAAACCTGTCTTATCTCCTACATCATGGAACTTGTCCAGAAAACCTAAACCCTAGAGAAAGGAGAGCTCGCAGGTTAAAGTTTTCTCAATATCACCTCATAAATTATGTGCTTTTTCGCGTAAAATATGATGGTGTACTACTTAGATGTCTTGAACGAGACGATGTATAAAAGGTCCTGACAGAACTCCATGACATCCCAACAGATGGACATTTTGCAAGAGAAACTATGGCTCACAAAATATCAAGGGCTGGTTATTATTGGCCTACTTTGTTCAGGGACGTTCATGCATATTCCAAGAAATGTAAATATTGTCAAGTAAGTGTCGATAGGGAAAAGAGGGAATCCATTCCACTCTAGTCAGTGACCATATCCAGACCATTCAAGCAATGGGGAATAGACGTCATAGGAGAAATTACTCCCAATTCTTTGAAACAACATAAATATATCTTGACTGCTACAGATTATTTCACAATATGGATGGAGGCTATCCCACTAACGCACGTTAATGAAAAGGTAGTAATCCAATTTTTAGAACAAAAAATAATAACAAGGTTTGGGATGCCCTCTGTCCTCGTTTTTGGCAATGCTGCCTACTTTTCCTCCACGTGCTTGATAGAGTTCTCCCTTGATAAGGGGATCATAATAAGATATTATGAAAACTACTATCCACAAGGGAATGCAGTAGTAGAATCAATTAATAAAAACCTGGTGAGAATTAAAAAAAATAGTTGTTTAAAATCAGAGGAATTGGCATTATTTTCTTCATAATGCCCTATGGGCTGATAGAGTAACGCCTAAAGAAGCCATAGGAAACTCTCCATACTTTCTGGTATATGTGAAAGAATCCATTCTTACAAATGGATTGTATCTTCCATATTTACAGCTTTCCAAGGCATCAAGAGGTCATCCCTCATCCTCTCTACAACAAAGGATTGATACCCTGCTCATGTTTGACAAAGAAAGAGAAAAGGATAAAGTTAAGTTCACCGCTCATCAAGAGGTAGTTAAAATATGGTTCGACAAACATAAGGCCAAAGAAAAACATTTCGAGGTAGGAGACCTAGTATTGAAGTGGGATAAAGAAAACGAGTCCAAAGGAAAACACTCAAAGTTCCAAAATCTATGGCTTGGACCTTTTCAGGTGGCTGAGAAGATCGAGGTAGGTACATATCAGTTGCAAAATCTTAGGGGATATTTCGACACCCTCTCGGTGAATGGCCAGGCCTTAAAACAATACTTATCCTATATATATATATATATATATATATATATATATAATATAATATAATATAATAATAATAATAATAATAATAAACATGTGTCTTTTGATGCTTTCTTTGAGTTTCGTTTCTTTTTTTTATCAGGATGAGTGTGTGGGTTTAGTGAAGACCGTATTCAAACTCCTTTTTATTTATTTCTTTTTATTGTTATTTTCTTTTCAATAAGTTGTGTTTCGTAAAGAAATGGTTTACTTTAATAAATATGGTGAAGAAGACTCTTCTCCTGACCTACACTTACATACAAAATAAGAGATGTTGGGAAAACACAAATTTTCAAAATCGTTTTTTTCTTTGTAAGCATACTACCTGGGGAAGTGATAAAATATCTACCTATTGGCCTGGTAGAGCTAAATGGAAAAATGGATAGATGGAAAGAATCACATGTACCTATGGACAGAGCCATGGAAAGCTCCACCTTAACATTTTCATCTTGTCAAAGAACATATATCCTCCTCTCTGACTCACTATTGGTATTTATGCCAGAAAAAGATGATCCATAAAAGAGTTTAAAGTCCCAAAGGGTAGGCAGATAACTCAGCTGAGGCTATGGATGCTCGATGGAAGTGGAGAAAATTCTGTGATGTCAGGATGACTTCGTCGAGGCTGTGGATGCTCATTGGAAGTAGAGTAACACCGTAAGAAAGGAATGATAGCTAAATGGAATCACGCCAATGGAAACCCTACCCGAATCTTGTCTATAAAGGACATCAATTGCAGTTAATAGGAAAGGAGTCAAAAAATCTAAACCGCATAGGTAGATCCAGATTCACGAACCTAGGAACTTGTGTACACATTGATAAAAAGGGTTCCATTGAAATAATAGAATAAATCCAGATAGTTTCTTGACTAATTTGTACGAGCTAAGAATGAGGGAAGGATCAGAGATTATGTTTTCTCCTAGAGAATTTCCATTTGTTGAGCACTCAACACACCTTAAAAGTCCTTGTGAATTTTGTCTTTTGGGTACCACTTTGTCAATTCTGAATAAGAGTCAGTTGTGTAGGGATCGATGGGTTTTTTTTTTGGTTGTTGTGTTCTATCATCAATTTCATTCGGTTTGTTTTGAAGTGGTTGAACGGATTGAAATTTTTATCCAAGTAAATGTGGCATCAGATTAAGTGCATACAACTAAAAACTTGTGTTATAAAGAGCCACACTCCCATTGGTGGTTATGGTCTACGAAATTAAGTCCTTAAAAAAAATTGTCGATGTATCGTCAACATCGACGAAATCAGAAAGGAAACATGCCCCACATACCAATGATAATCATCGATCGTCGATGTACTATCGACATCGGAAAAATGGGAAAAAGGGTATGTCGATCGGTGATTTTGGTCTACGAAAAGGTTTCTAGAAAAAAAAAAGATTGTCGATGTATCTTCGGCATCGGAAAAAATGGGAGCAATGGCGTGCCAAAACATTATTCCTAGCGAAAATCATCGATGCCAAAAAGTAACGTTCTCAAGCTGAAACGGTCAAATCAATTGCCATGTGTTATGTTGAGTGGATAGTCCATGTCGCTTGGTCATCACTCATGTCATCTTTTGATATTTCATGTGTGATGTTTGTACTTTCACGACTGCTTTTCCATGTCGACACTATATGACAGTTTGGATTGACATCAAAATGTTTTATTAGGAGAACCATGAAACAACTTTAAAGACAATTTTCTGATGCCGATGCACTCGTCAAGTACCAGTAGATCGCTAAAACACCGAATTTTCATTTTTTTGTTTGCATCTCTATCCATCAATGACCTTGGCTGATCTACGATCCTACTTATCCCCAATACTGATCATACCAATTCTGTTGGAGTGCGAAAAATGCTCAGGTAATTTGAGAAGACACCTCTATCTAAGTGAAGCACAAGTTCTACGATTTGTTAAAACAATTAAGAGCTTCACGTAACCAATAACATGACGTCTCGTCCCAACCAATGTTCAAACTTTAAATTCATCGACGAACTTTAAAATAACATGCTCTTTCACCGCCAGCCTGCATTGCATTTAATCCTAAGCATGGCGTGGATTCGGTTATAGATTGTGTAGATCATATATGTACTCCTGAATTTAAGACTCAATGCGACAAGGTAGGTATGTTTTAAATTTCTATTATTTTTCCCAAGCATGGTGTTCCATTTGTAAATTGTTGATCTCCCAAGAAAACAAAGGAGCAAGAGAGAGCATCGAAGAGGTAATAGGTCATTGTGCCACTTCAATTACCAGTAAGCCCAGGTCATTTCCTACGAGGAAGAGGTAAGTATGGTATTTATTGATTACATTTGAGAATTCATCAAATAACTCTTGTTGCAGTTGGATTGCAACTTATTATTCTATTTTTTGTGCAGTAAGATGCCTCCTAGAAGGTCGATGACCAGATGCTCACCAAGCATGCTCAATATGAAATAATTCGAGATCGAAGAAAGTTCGAAATTGGTTTTTGCAAGAGAACTTGATTTAGCTTAAAAAACAGAGTCGGTCATCCAAACTTCCATGAACAAACAGTTCACCCATCCTCCAACGTTCGACGACACAGAGGCAAGCACCAAATCTAAAGTAATGCTCCCACACTGGGTGTTATAGCAATATTTGCCTCACCCTATGCATCTTGCACAAAAGGCCTTTTTCTATTTCCCTATGCAAACGAATCATCCCTGTTTGTAAAATACTAGAGCTAAAAATACATATTTTTCCACATGTACGCATCTTGCCTACTATACAACATGCGTATATCTAGGCTGCACCACTACAGCCCATGTACATTGGGATTTGTGCCAAAAAATGAAAATTAGTGTTGGGTTTCCATGTCACGACATGAGATCTATGATCCTTGGACTTCCATGTACTGGAAATGTTCCGACTTGACCCTTCAGTTCCATTTGAAGGATATAAATGGGCCAATTCCGAGCTATGGAAAAAGAGGAGAAAGAATTCAACTTTGAGAGAAACATTACTCTAGAGAAATTATTTACTTCATATTGAGTCTGCATCCCTTTGTCCTTTAAGTCTGAACAGAGTGTTCAGCCCCCAAGCTCTTCCCTTATTGATTGAGAAATTTATTGTCTCTCTTCTATGAAATTGCCTTTGGTGGAGGATTGAAGTGGTCGAGGCCCAGCTGGAAGGAACTTAGTTTCTCGGTTCCGAACCATGTCGCCACAGAAGTCTGTAACATTTTCACTTATGCTGATCATATATTAATAGAAATACTCTTTTCCCGTCCAATTGATATCTTGCAAATATTTGAATTATTATTCCATGGGTGTATTTGTCATGTTTATTAATGGATTATGCTATTGAATGTGCTAACATCATTTATTATCACCATATGCTTGATTTGCTTGGTTGTTGAGGACTAGTTGCAAGTATATTGCTTTGGGTCAAGTGCGCAAGGTAGGCCTTTTATCTTGTCTTTATAGCATATTTGTTTACATAGCATACTTGAGAAGAGAGTTGATTTATGCAGTCATTTCTATTTGTTGTGGTTTACCCTAGCCATAGAGAGATTTTCCTCGTAACACTGGGGAGAGATTTTTAACAAAATCAACCAGGAATATTACCCTGAATTTAAACCTCACAGTGACCTGGACGTCGGGATATTAGATGACCAGGTTTTCCCAAACATTAGGCGATCATACCTACATATGGTGGCCTGTTGGACCCCATTTTTTCCCTGCATTGAGACCCTAGGATGGATGATTGACCACATAGACGCGACAAAATGCATAATCAATAATGAACAAAATGAATGTTTTGGTGTCTTTCTTCCAGTAGAGGTACAAAAATACTACAAGCTCAGAGACCTAGAGGAAAGGTTGAATACATAATTTGTGGTCATATTTTATGAGTTCCATGATACCATCAGGTTACTAGCCTCATGGTGGAAAGAAGATAAGAAGTTCACAAATAGGAGCAATGACTGGTACAACACGATAAACCTCAGGGAACCTTATATGTACTTAATGGATTTTATTTGCCAATTATATGTGGAAATATATTTCTCTAAGTTTTCAGAAGCATGGATTCCCTTGGAATATACCATGGCAATCTATGGGAGAAGTTTCAATTGGGGAGCCATCATTTCCAAATAGCTAAGTACCAACATCCTACATGCCTAGAAACCAAAGGATGGATAAACACTAGTTTTCCACATGGCATCATATGATCCAAGTGGATATCGATGGCCACCCACCTTTTTCAGCTGGCTCAAAACAACTTTCTGGCAATTTTGGTAATTTACTATTTTTAGCATTTTTTTGGGTCCTGAACTTCCAGAGCCATTTTGAGGCCCTAAATGATTTTTTTTTGGGTATGTAGCAGTCAAATATTTTATCATGATATTTTTGTCAACAATTGTATTCCTCATATAGATCTTTCCAACAGGCTATCGTGCTCCTAAAGCAGATATCGTATGAAAAAGTTACGACCTCGGTAAGTTGATGTACTGACTTACCCAAATGGGGCCCACATGACTTTTGGCGCTTCATCTCCTAGGGTTAGGTTTTTGGATGTCTAGGCTTTTTGACACTCCTTTTTATTGTAAAAAGGCCTTCAGAGCCTCATTGTAATCATCTTCTTGCGAATGAGGCTCTGAAGGCCCTTTTACAATAAACAGGAGTGTCAAAAACCCTAGACATCCGAAAACCTAACCCTAGGAGACGAAGTGCCAAAAGCATGTGGGCCCCGTTTGGGTAAGTCAGTACATCAACTTCCCGGGGTCATAAATTTTGCATACGATCTTCATTTTCGGTGTATGATAGCTCTTTGGAAATATCTATCTAAGGACTACAACTGTTGATCAAAATTTCATGATGAAATTTTGCAGCTGCTACATGCCCAAAAAAATGTCGTTTAGGGCCTCAAAACAGCTCCGAAAGTTCAGGACCCGAAAAATTGCTAAAAATAGTAAATTACCAAAATTGCCAGAAAGTTGTTTTGAGTCAGCTGGAAAAGGTGGGTGGCCACTAATATCCACCTGGATCATCATACTCGTTGGGCATGATCTAAATAAGAAACATTTTCGCAGGTACAAATTTAAGCTGGCATGTTGTTGAGTTACCCATGCATGTTTATTTCAACATTTTGTGGGAAAATAGGTACAAGAAATTTTACGCCCTGATATACGATGAGTTCATATCCCGAGTCCACTTCATTATGTTTAGAAAAGAATGCCCAAGGATTTAAGTGGTAGCCAAGAAGATGATTTCCAAAGTGGGCCACTAGTATTTTCAAGAAACAAGAACTTATATCAGAGTGTTCGACGCTACTGGCGTACCACACCTACTCCCCTTTCATGTGTTGGACGATCTCATTTTGGGATAAATGTGTTGCCAGACCATTATATAAAGATATAATGCCTCTCTAGTAAAAGTCCAGAAGAGGGAATTCATACCCTATGGTTTTCATATCGGGTTTTACATGGTAAAAGACACTACATAGGAGAAACAAGAGGGATTGTGTTGGCTTGAGTATCGATTCTCCACAGGCCATTTTTGCAAGCATGATCCAAAAGTCCTGGTACTCCAACAAGCATCGCAGGTATCCTCATATTATCCATATGCTCATGATAGCTTTGAAGATGAGATCTTTACCGAGGGCACCCAAGACTGGGAGGAGGTGCTCCATAGAAGGGATAACCCTAATATGACCAAATTCAAAGAAATGACTATGGATGAGCAAGTTGAACAATAGAGAAGATAAATTAAGAATCCCTCAAGGTGAGAGAAGAAAACAGGGCAGTAGAAGCACCAAAGGCACGAAGGAGGGGGATATTTTTACTAGAAGAAGCTGAAAGAGCTATGCAAAGGTTAGGGGAAGATCCCCCACTTAAACCTTTGATAGAACCATTGAGGATTACCTCGACCGATACAAACAATCGTGAGGAAGAGATAAATGGCTTAGAGACAATTCCAAGAGAGGAGACCGTTGATGAAGAAAACCCCAATGTCACCACAAGAAGGATAACCCAAAGAACATAAAGTGGGACAAGTATGCCTACTATCCTCATATATTTAATCACGATATATGATGAAAAGGAATATTTAGAGGCCTCACGCATAACCCCGATGCCAATCAACAGGAGAAGGAACCAGAGAAAATATATGCTCGAGTTTATGATGATGTGACTCCAAATCCTCAAGAAGGTGACCTGGTGGCTAGGAGCACTGTTGAAACTGTATTTATCGATCAATTGGGAACACAACCTCAGGATAACAGCTCCATGAATGACTTGGATATTGGTTCAATGACTGAACTCCTAGCTAATGTCGATCCTTCACCTACTTCTCCATCTAGGACCAAGAATCCATCAGTCGACGAGGATCAACGTGAGGCCAAGTCACCAGAACATACAAGAGTTTCCCTTAATAGGGAACTAAGAGAACCTTCCACAGAACACCTATATATGGAGACAAGCCTAGACAATACTCTGTTCTAGGGAGATCAACAGATTCCTAAACCAGTAGATGAAGTCGGCCATATACAGGAAATTGCTTATGACACAAAAATGAAAGTTGTGATGAGAATAACAGTCAAGGAAAGGAAGCTCACACTTGATAGCAAACTTCTCATAACCACATAGGAGATGTTGTTTGATATGGAAAATACTAAGATGACTGAGCTAATTGGAGCAGGTATGAAAATAACTGATGCCACTTTAGACAGGGAAAAAAGGGATGAAAGGGAGGTAGCCTCCATGAAGAAAGAATTGGACAATCTGCGAAATTAAGTGAAGTATTACGGAAATTCAACACAAGCAACAATACTCTTGAAATGTGAGTTCCAAGAGATGTATGTGAAATTCAAAAGGGAGAGAGACCTATTCACTGCTCGCATAGCGTATTTCCAAGAAGATACACTCATGGGGTTGGAAACCTATAAATACATGCAGTGGTGGTATGAGAAGGAACATGAGGCCTTATAGAAGATAGATTACATCAGAAAAGTACATAAGGGTCGAGATACATAAGAGCATGGAATCTGAGTGTCGATGGACAACAACATCACCTAAATAAGGAAGGTAGATGAATACTGTGTAGGCATGGTCTAGGAGCCCCAACAGAAATTGCAGAAGAGATGGGAAGAATGTGAGAAATGTTGGGAGAAAATCAACTAGGAAATGAAGAATACCGACTTGTCAGAATTTGGTCCACTGGAAGATTTCTCCAATCTATACCACATAGTTAAGTGGCATAGAGAGAAAGAATAGGTGTACAAAGTGTAGATTTCGTAGGTTTCAAGCATGATCTCGGGTCAAGTGAAGAAGTTCATGGAGCCTCTGATTAAATCTCTCGCAATATTACAGCAGTTGAGTGTCAAACTAATCAAGTACAAGGAATGGACAATTGAGATGAAGGAGGTCCTCTCTGATCTAATGGATCGACATAGGTTCCCATATGAAAATACATGCGAATATCTCTTTTGCAGATGGTCAGAATACGAGAGGAACAATCCACTTCAGTAAAACCACTAGATGATCAAAAGAGAAGAAAAATAAAATAGATAGATAAAGTATTCCACGTGGCGTTTTCTTAACTTAGTACAACTTTAGTAGTTATTTTTAGTTTAGTTATTTTTTATAAATAGAGAAATCGACCTTGTGTGAAACGGTCGATGGCTTTTAAGAGAAAGACTTTTTCTGGAATATTGTAAGAGAACTATTTATGTGCAAGTTATTTTAATTAAAAAGTTGTGTATAGAACCAAAGACATTTATTTCATCTGAGGCGTGAATGTGATTGGACCCAGGGGGGCTATCTCTGTCTTCAAATTCAATATTTGTTGTCGTATCGAGTAATATTTGATGTATCTGTTATTTAAAGTTATCTTATAATGCTGCAAAAGTTCTTTTATTCTAGTTGATGAATATAAATTGATTATGTTAGCCTATGATTGATAATAGGACATTGAAAATTACTTTTCTTGCACTATCTTCTTGTCACATATATATTTTCTTTCTGTAATTGTTATCTCATATGATGTTTAATATTTACTAGCCAAAACAATATTATTGCTAGTTTGAAGTAGTTTAGATATTCTTCATCTGCATGTTAAGGTATTAAGGTTATCCTAAAACCCAGTCTTCCCCAACACATAATTTAACTTCCCTCTTCCATTTAGTTTAAGATACATATTTATTTTATTACAAATGTTAGAAAAGAACCAAAAAGAGAATTGTGTAGCCTGAGGAAAGGTTTCACGGAAAAGACACATATCAATCACAATTAAAGCCCATCCATAATTACATATATATCATATATATGGAGAACCTTACCACTCATCCAATTCTTACAATTCTAATTGGGCCTCTTAAGCGGGTTTGGTTCCTGTTGTTGAGTTAAAGGGATCTCGGACCCCTCAACACCTCGTTTGAAGTTCATTCCCATCGTAACGTAGTAGTATTTTTCTAGAACGAGCTTAGTCTTTTCTCTTTATCGTGCTTGTAAATACATGACAATAAGTTACCGAGCTTAGTATTTGTTCTTTCTTGTGATTGTAAATACATAAGAATGTGGCCGAGTAAATTTTTATCACATTTTTGGACTCACAAAGGTTATACAAAAAAGGAACCCCCTGGATTTTTATTTAAGCTCTTTTCAGACTCTCTAAACATGAAAAGATTTCCAAGTGATCTTGATTTCTTTCACACTCATTAAAAGGTTTGAAAGAGAGTCTTTCTAGTGGTAGTTTATCTTTTTTTGGCCTCATGAGACTAATTATGAAAAAAAACACTCTAATCAAGCATGATTAGAAGAGTTTTCCCTTGTATTGTTTTACACTTTATTTCAAGCTTAGGAGACTAAATTTACAAAAACAACATCCATGGAGTCACCTTTAAGTTCTTTTTAGACTCTCTAAACATGAAAAACCACATAGTTTTCATTCTCTAGACTCACTAAACTACACGTTGAAGGACCCATGTGGGAACGAACCCTTACTTCTTCCAATTTGTTAAATAAAGGAAGAGGAAGTTACCGAAGGTGAGTTATATCGAGCACGTGTTACCCTCCTCGATATTGTTAAATTAAAAAGAGGTGCTTATCTATCTGGGTGGGAAAAAATTTGAAGGAAGTGGGTCAAGTTTTTGGGAATCCTTTATGGAAGCTATTGCCTCCCTTGATCATGGAACTTGTTGGTATCTCGTCTTACAATTGGGTAATCCGGTTGTCTTTGAGTCATACCAATTCCACGTGTCGCCATACTTTTTCGTTCAGTCAAAGAGTGCTCTTATTGTTGTCACGTTACATTCTTGGTACTCATCGAGTCAATGTTTCCAAGTCAGTTCTCATGCCTCATCATGTTTAAGGGAATTTTCACTTCAAACCATCCATCTGCAGTATTTCTAGTTTCCATTTCTTATGTCAATCCATACTCATTCGATTATCCATATTACATCACTTTCCTATGTCAGCTTCATGTTAATGATGGGGGATACATCAAGGCCCTCCTTTGATTAGTCTTTTCCTATCAAATTCAACACATCATCCAGTAATTAAAGTTAGAAACCAGTTAGTACCTTGGGACATGCATGCCTCAATGGCAGGCCTCCTCGCTTTTGACAGTAGTTTTACATCATTGACCTCTGATCGGATGATTCCATGAATGTTCGACCTTATCTCATTTATTCACATTCATTGGAATGTACTATGGTACCTTGGGATTCATTGGAATCATTGATGATTTCCCTCACACTTGTTAACAATTTACCTCAATGATCGGTAATCAAGTGGTTTCTACCATGTTCGACATCAAATCATCTATTCACATGGCTAGATTCATACCACATACAGATTGGGATGAAGACCCTAGGTTGATAATTCACTCTGTTATCTACATTTCCCAAGCTACTAAAGAGATTATTTGAGCATGCTGATATATATATATATATATATATATATATATATATATATATATATATATATTCACATAGATCCACATTGTGTTGGTTTGTGTCTATGTTTTATCATCTCATAGCTCCACTCTGTATTTTTCGTGGCTACTATCAGTTCATATCATAGAGGTATGGATCCACATTGTATCTCTGGTGGCCATATCCTTAGTAAATATTTTTCATGGATCCGCTGTGTATTGGTTGTCATCCGTGCATTGATTGATCTCGT
Source organism: Picea glauca (assembly GCA_000966675.3). Taxonomy (NCBI): domain Eukaryota; kingdom Viridiplantae; phylum Streptophyta; class Pinopsida; order Pinales; family Pinaceae; genus Picea; species Picea glauca. The sequence continues at coordinate 510,795 of JZKD02S2269503.1, read as the reverse complement.
ATTCCGAGCATAGGTATTCCTACCTCGGAAATGGAACATATATTAATATTATTTGATGATTGTTTGCAGCTTCTTCCAGGTTCTCCAACTCCACATTCTTGCATTGACGAATTGTAAAGTGTTTCAGCCATCAATTTATCCTCTGAACTCACACTTTAGGGGGAAATTTGTTACACATCAAAATTCCACACTTAAGTATCTCACCCTAAGTGTTGCAAGTGTCGTAAAAGTGTTGTATGCACCTTGGTAAGTGTTGTAAGTGTCATCAAGTAAAATATGCTCCTTACTAAGTGTCACATGGACATTTCTATGTTTTTATATTTGTTTTAACCCCTTGAAACCATAATATAACATTTTCCATGATCCGTAAGTCATAATCCGTAAGTCATATTGGAGGAAGAAACACATCATTTCAAGGCCAGAAACACACTTTTTACTTGAAAAATCGACCATTTTTTGGGAATTTTTGAAGGGTAGCGCCCCGCTGGCCATGATGGGAGCTATGATCTAGGATCAATGCTCTATATCTAACTATAGGGGAGCACTGATTTTGGTTAGAGGAAAATTTGGAGAATCCCACCTCTTTCTGAAGGCCAACTCTTGGAGATGAGGTTGGTTTGGATCAAATACTATCCTATGGAAATGTCCCAGGATCATACCATAAACTAAAGGATTCATAGCCTCAACTAATCCCCAAATATACTCATGGTGGTTGAGCCTCCCAAGCCTATAAAAGGAGGTCATTTCAAAGTGAAGAAAAGACAGACAGACATATCAAATTTATGATCTTGGGATTCATGAAAGGGTCTGGACAAGGAGATCCCGGAGGAGTTTTTCATCATAATCCATGTTTATAAGTATTCTCTTTGGGTTCTCATTTTAATATACTTGTCATATTTCCTTCAATCTTGTGTATTCTTGCATGTGCTTGTCCATTGTTCCTTCAATATTTGTAGATGAATTTGTTTGATATAATATTGTAGAGTAGGAGATATTTGTTTCTCTTTGTTGTTTATTGCATTTCATGTGTAAATTTTCACTAAGAATTTTGGAGATCAAGCTCGGATTGGAAGCAGCGAGGATAAACTTCAAAACTAGGTGCATCACACCTTTTCTCCCTGACTTTCTTTCTTATTAGTTAAACTAAATTCAAAGGGATGTTAGTGTCCTAAAAGTCATCCATGGATTTTCCTTTAAGTTATTTTCAGACTCTCTAAACATGAAAAACAACCGAGTTTTCCTTCTCTGGACTCTCTAAACTACACATTCAAGGACCCATATGGGAATGAACCCTTACTTCTTCTAGTTCATTAAATAAAGGAAGAGGAAGTTACTGAAGGTGAGTTATATCGAGTGTGTGTTACCCTCCTCGATCTCGTTAAATTAAAAAGAGGTAATCATCTATCTGGGTGGGGGAAAAATTGAAGGAAGTCGGTCAAGTTTTTGGGAATCCTTTATGGAAGCTATTGTCTCCCTTGAACATGGAACCTATTTGCATCTCGTCTTACAATTGGGTAATCCACTTGTCTTTGAGTCATACCAATTCCATGTGTCTCCATACTTTTTTTTCCAATCATAGAATTCTCTTATTTCCATCACATTACATTATTGATACTCATCGAGTTAATGCTTCCAAGTCAGTTTTTGTGCCTCATCATGTTCAAGGGAAGTTTCAACTCAAACCATCCATCTGCAGTATTTCCAGTTTCCATTTTCTATGTCATTCCATACTCATTTGATTCACCATCTTACATCACTTTCCTATGTCAGTATCATGTCGACAATGAGGTATACATAAAGGCCCTCCTTTGACGAGTCTTTTCCTGTCGACTTCAACAAATCATCCAGGAATTAGACTTAGAAACCGGTTAGTACCTTGGGACCTACATGCCTCAATGGAAGGCCTCCTCTCTTCTGAAAATAGGTTTACATCATTGACCTCTGATCGGATTATTCCATGAATGTTCAACCTCAGCTCATTTATTCACATTCGTTGGAATGTACTAGGGTACCTTGGGATTCATTGACATCATTGGTAATTTCCCTCGCACTTGTTAATGGTTTACCTCAATGATCGGTAATCAAGTGGTTTCTATCATGTTCAACATCAAATCATCTATTCACATGGCTAGATTCATACCATATCGGGATTGGGACGAATACCATGGGTTGAGCATTCACTATGTTATCTACTTTTCCTAGGATATGAAAGAGATCATTTGAGCATGCTGATATATATATTTTCACATAGATCTAGATTGTATTTTTCTTTGGATATATTTTATCATCTCGTAGCTCCACTGTGTATTTTTCGTGGCTACGATCAGTTCATGTCATGGAGGTATGGATCCACATTATACATATGGTGTCCATATCCTTAGTCAATATTTTTCATGGATCCGTAGTGTATTTGTTGGTGATCATGCTTTGAGTCATCTCGTATTTCGAGCATAGGTATGCCTGCCTCGAAAATGGAACATATATATTAATATTGTCTGGTGATTGTTTGCAACTTCTGCCAGGTTCTCCAACTCCACACCCTTGCATTGAAGAATTGTAAAGTGTTTTGGCCATCAATTTATCTTCTGACCTCACACTTTAGGGGGTAATCTGTTACACATCAAAATTCCACACTTAAGTATCTCACCCTAAGTGTCACAAGTGTTGTAAAAGTGTCATATGCACCTTGGTAAGTGTCACAAGTGTCATCAAGTGTTGTATGCACCTTACTAAGTGTAGAATGCACTTTTATATGTGTTTATATTTGTTTTATCCCCTTTAAACCATCAAATAACATTTTCCATGATCCCTAAGTCATATTGGAGGAAGAAAACCATCATTTCAAGGACATAAACACACTTTTTACTTGAAATATTGACCATTTTGGGGGAATTTTTGAAGGGTAGTGCTCCCCTGACCATGTTGGGGGAGTGATACCCCATATATCAATGCCCCCTTTACATTATTTAGGGAGTTCTAATCTAGGATCAACGCTTTGCCTCTAACTAAAGGGGAGCACTAATTTTGGTTAGAGGAAAATTTGGAGAATCCCGCCTCTTTCTGAAGGCCATCTCTTGCAGAGGAGGTTGGTTTGGATCAAATTATAACCTATGGAACTATCCTAGGATCCGATCCTAACCTAAAGGATTCATATCCTCAACTAATCCCCAAATCTATGCATGGTGGTTGAGCCTCTCAAGCTTATAAAATGAGGCCATTCCAAGGTGAAGAAAAGACAAACAAATATATCAAATTTATGATCTTGGGTTTCATGCAAGGGTCTGGGCGAGGAGATATTGGAGAAGTTTTGTATCATCATCCATGTTTCTAAGTATTCACTTTGGGTTCTAATTTTAATATACTTGGTCTATTTCCTTCAAGCTTGTGTATTCTTGCATGTGCTTGTCCATTGTTCCTTCAATATTTGTAGATGAATTTTTTGATCTAATATTGTAGAGTAGGATTTATTTGTTTCTCTTTTCTATCTATAGAATTGCAGGTATCAAGTTGCGCTAAGGATTTTGGAGATCAATCTCGAATTGGAAGCAGTGAGTACAAACTTTGAAACTAGGTGCATCACACCTTTTCTCCCTCTCTCTCTCTTTCTGATTAGCTAAACTAAATTCAAAGGGATGTTAGTATCCACTTGTGTTTTTCTGTCTTGGTATAAGGGTCAATAATCCAAGGGAAAGTTCACATGTCCGTGGGGGAATATTTTCGTAACAACACCCCACACAACTATACTTAGTGTACTTAAGAAGGTTGGTTTATAAGGCTTGTGATGCGAACTTGCACATGTCACCTTTCCGCACATTAACATTTCCAATAGTTCCACATCCTTCATTGTGACAAGCGATGTAATTTGCAAAATAGATCACTAATTTATAATAAATTTATTTTCTCCAATTTAGTAGCAAACACGACACATCTAGGAGCAATAGTAAGAGAATGTGTTTCATATATGTAAGCTTCTCGATGGTTTTTTACTATGTCTATTACTATTCGAAAGGTATCTAATATGTGTAAAAGAAATTATAGCAAATTGGCATCCTACCCTATGCCTTGTCGTAATCTTAGGTTTGTGAGCTATTTGAACAATCTACTGGAAGGACATTTTTCATCAGTGATATATTTTCCCTCGACATAGCTATGCCTCTCGCACAACACAAAAGCTCTAAATGAATACCATTTTTTTACAAATCCATCAAAATAAATCTATGACAAGTCGTTGGAGTATCATCCAAATTACATCCACTATCACAATTCATCATGCAGATGCATGGGACAACACGACCATAAATAGCATGAATTCTTCACCCAAGCATTGAAAATACACAACACCAGTTCTATCAACGATACCAATCTTTCATCATGGATATGTGCAAGACATAGCCGCACAGAATACCACCATATATCCATAGCAAAATCCTCAAGGAAAACTACAAAATTTTCATCTTTTTGAACTATATCTTCCTATAATACAATCAAACCTCAAACAAAAAGAGAATATATGGAACACATTGCAATGCACCAACCTAAAAAACAATGAAAAATCCTCTATAGCACATGAAAAATAATGCACTTCTCCATAACTTGATACCCACACTTTCTGCATAGCATCAATCAACTGCAAAACAAGATGAAAAATAGAAGCCGACAACATAGAAACACCCGCCATGAATTCTCCGCACAAGAATTGAAAATATACAACACTACCTATGTTAGCAATACTAATCTTCCATTGCCGAGATGTGCAATACATAGCCACATTGAGTGTCGCCATATGTTCATAGAAAAAGCCTTCGGTAAAACTACAAAATGCCCATTTTTCTTAACTATATCTACCTATACTATAATAAAACCCCAACAAAAAGAGAACAGATGCAACACAATGCGATGCACCAACCTAAAAAAAAACATTTCTCTACAACACATACAAAATAATGCACTTCTCCTTAACTTCACACTTGCACCATCTCCATAGCATCAATCAACTGCAAAACAAGATGAAAAATACAAGTTGACAATAGGGAAACACAAAATAATATTCATAACCTAATTTTCCCTGGCATATAGCATACAATGCACAAGATTTCTTACACTCTAACACACATTTCCACAACCACAAAATTAGAACTCTTGTAATTCACTACTTCCAACACTTGCAAATCCAAAACAATTTTTTCTCTCTGAACAATAACATATGACATACTAGATAAACTCATTAAGCAACCCGCCCAAAATGTAAACAATACAACCTCAAAACAACACACCCTCTCTCCTTGCTCAGCTTTGACTGCCTTCAGATTATACAATCTTTGTAACAGCCCTCGACCCACTTGACTTGCATCTAGAAAAACCAACAACACATCAAAAGCATTTGGACAATGCACAAATCAACCTCTATCAAACGACAACCAAACAAACTATCAAACAACAACACAACATCAAAATAGAAAAAATTATCTCCCTATTCACATTTGATTTTTTTCAGCCTACACAGTCTCTGAAACAATCCCCTGCCGACTTGAACTGCTTCTAGAAAAACCAACAACACAACAGAGCTAACTGCACTATGCACAAAGCAAACTCTATCAAACTAAACTACCAAAACTAATTGCAAAATACATATATTAAAATGGGGACCAACTGGCTAGAAGCAATATACTTGGTGCACATGACTCCTTACCCACCTCATCTTCCTCTCTTATTTAAAAATATAATATAAAAAAATAATTCAATTAAATCTTCTTGTAATCTGTCAAATCTATTGCAGGGAATCATGTCAAGCAGTACACAGAAATCCCTTCAAAATTTATGAATTGTACTAAATTTAATGAACAATCAAAGAAAAATAATTCATATATATTTGTTAAAATAATTCTATATATCTTATAGTAAATATATATGCATCTTCTCTGTCCCACCGCTTTAAATTCCACCAATTTCCAACTGACACCATAGAAATATTCGTAAACCATCATGGTCTCGGAACTTGAGAATCGTACATGTATCCCTTTCAACCATCCACTAAACCTGCATAATTAAATTTTGTATTCATTTCCTGTCATGAGACGAACAATAAGATTTTGTTTTGAACGATGAATCAAAACACATCAAAAAAAATCATATCACTCCCAACAAAGTTTAACTTTGGAAAACAACACCAAATTTTTGGTCAACACAGAAAGAAAAAATAAAAAATAAAATAATATTGTATTTTGTTTATGAGTATGAACAATGGGAAATTATTTTTCATATCAAAATTGAAAATTAATTAATTATATTAATAAAATACAAAAACTATAGATTTAAAAAAATATATCAAAGCTTTAAGATTACATAAATTTAAAATATAAATTATTCATAAAATTGTTACTAATAAAATCATTATATCTTATTTTATAAAATTGAATTTAAAAAAAATATATGATTGTGAATAAAAGTACAAAATTCTCTCTCTCTCTCTCTCTCTCTCTCTCTCTCTCTCTATATATATATATATATATATAGAGAGATAGAGAGAGAGAGAGAGAGAGAGAGAGAGAGAGAGAGATACACAACATTATGCCACTTACATAATTAATTTTCTAGTTTTTTAAGTGAGTCTTTACATGGCTATGCATGCCCATGCATGTCTTTACATAGCTATCTCCACTCCATGCATGTCTTTGCATGGCTATGCATGTCCATGCATTTCTTGACATGGCTATATCCACACCATGCATGTCTTTTCAAGGCTATGCATGTCCATGCAATTATTTGCATGGATATCTCGAGGCCATGCATGTATTTTCATTATAATCTAATTTCAGTAAAGGAATTCAGGTTGTAATTGATTAAGCCTATTTAATGTCTTGAGATAATCCATTGTAAGAAGTCTCAAGTGGACGGTGTGGCTTGGATTGGCCGGTTTGGCCAAGGTTCTTAGTAGATATCTATGGAGGTGTCGGTTGTCCTAGTAAAGGGTTTCTAGAGTAAATATCCAGTGTCCATTTATCACAATGATTTTGTGTTTTACTATTTCTCTCTCTCAATTTTTAACATGGTATCGGAGCTCTAATACCACGTGTAATTTTTAAGCATGTTAAGAAGAACAATGCAATTAGATTCTTAAGAAAAATAAAAATTAATCAATGACTCATACACATAGTACACAAAGCAATATTAACCCAACACCCAATGCACTATATCTTGTAGCTCCTTCTTCCTTCAAATTTGTTTGGGATATCTATCCTCCCAACATGTGAGTGGAACTTTTAACTAACAATTTTAAATTTGGATAATTCCTATTATGATACTTTTGTGAAAACATATGACGTTGGCATTCTTCATAGCTTCTTGAGTACTTCCTAAAAGATGGGCCAAAAATTATCCATGGATATCAGTGTCATGAAGACTACCATTGGGTCTACAATCTATGGGTTTCCTTTATTCATGTCCTATTTTAGAGTAACCTAGTTTTTTTCATTATGTTCCTCCATAGCTTCATGAGATTTCCCCTTGTATTTTGTTAGTGGAATTGGATTTGGCTTCCTAAAGTGGTGCTCCTGAGGGGATTTGGGGCCACTTCTTAGTGACTATTTTATGAGATGGCACTTTAGGTTTTTCTTCATGAATTTTCATCATGGATGGTGAGGGGGAGTCTAGGATTATATTTTTGGAATAGAAGTGTTCTCTTCTTAAATATCTTTGAGGATTGCAAATTTGTTTTGGGTTGAAACTTCTTTTACCTTATTTCTATATTAGGTACATTTCTGATCCCAATTGGATAATTATATTATTTCTCATCTATCACAATTCTTTTAGAGAGGAAAAATTGTAGGAATCAACTTGCAAGGTCATTTTAGTGGCAAGTCCCAGTTTGGAAAATTGGGCTCCGGAACCTTGCGAAGGCATTTTGAGGCATTAAATGGAATTTTGGTGTCTATAACCCATGCACACCCCATTGAAAGTGTTATACAATTTGATACCTTTCCAATGGTACACATTGTGTGTCAATCTAAGATCGTATGCAAAATCTATGCCTTCGACAAGTTGACCTATCATGTTGACCACCGTGGTACAAGAGGATGCCACATCAACCCCCATTACTCATGCATATGGGGCTAGCCACATGAGGAGTTTCAAGAATATTATAGAAGGTTCAAAACCCTACCAAAATTGAGGGTTGAGGAAGTCAAAAACCTACCCCTAGATGGCTATCAGGCTATGTTAAATATCAGGCAACTAGAAGGAGAAGAGGTTCCATTCTATGTTATTGTATTTTGTTCCACAGTAGAGAAAAACGACTTGGAGTGGAAATTAGAGAGCATAACAGAGGGGGTTAGTGTTATTTAGCAGCCTAATAGGCTACAAGTCTTAGATAGCTCCATACATAGTGATTTTTCTTTTTTACTTGCATTATTTCCATACCAGAGAAAAGAGAGCAGAGAAGTCTCACCTTCTAGCAGGGTTTTCTCCTGTAAGGGTTTCCCAGAGAAAATATTTATGTTATCTTATGGATGGTGTGGGATTGTACTTTACTGTTATCTATTTTCTACATTTTATCTATTTCGTGCATAGGCAGAAAATAAGTAACTAAATATTATGGAATATAAAGGAATTTAACCTTCATAATGTAGATTTATGTTTTATTGTGACAAACTATTCCAATCAAATATCCATGATAGTTTCTAGATCACCTTATTTTTCTTCCATGTTTGATGGCTTAGATACTTGTCAAGATCCTTCCTCTAAATGTGTAGCCACAGTAGGTGGGTGATTTGGACATCATCCACTAAGATGAGCATACTCATGACACTCACTGCATTTGAATAGAAGTTGCTTGTAATTCAATGCTTGCAAAGAATACTAGTTTTAAAAAGGTTATTCTCATTTGCTTCTGGGATTCCTAATCCAACATTGACTTATATGTAGATGCAAGTGTGTGAAACAATATCACCTCTGGATATGATTTGGCCACATATCAATAGATCTAATTACATATTTATTCAATATTATTTGTGTCCTAGAGGTTGAGTGGGTGATGGGGTAATCTCACTTAAACTAGAAAGGAATATGGGGTCTCTTCTTCTAGATCTGATCTGAATTATTTTTTAGAACGAAATGAAAGAAGATATTTTACAATGAAATACACACAAATATTGCCAAAAACAGAGAAATACAATAATACACGATTTCTATTAATGAAAGAAATGTACAGAGACTGTAAAAATACAGAGTGAAAGACTCGCTATAATGGTGGCAGCTTATCTCTGAGAAGAGATGTGATGACTGCGCTCATTATCAAGAAGATGATCATTACAATGAGGCTCCAAAGGCATTTTTAACATAAGTAAAATAAAAAACCCTAACCTTGGAAGATGAAAAGCCAAAAGGTGTGCGGCCCCGATGGGGGTAGTTGATACATCAACTTCCCGGGGGTGTAACATTTTCATACGATCTCCGTTTGGGGCGTTCAATACACCGTTGGAAAGGTATAACCGAGAAGAACGATTTTTGACTGGCCTAAGTTACTATTTTAGCACTCACCTAGGCCCCAGATCCCAAAAAACATCATTTAGGGCCTCAAAATGGCCCCAGAAGTTTGGAACCTGAAAAACTGCTGAAAAAATGCCAAGATGGAAAATTGTTTTTCGAGCCCATGGAATAGGTGGGTGGACACAAATATCCACCTGTATCAATCCTCCATCCTTTGGAAGAAATGGTCTCCATTTCATTGAGTTCCCGGGGGAGAGATGGAACCGTTTGTTGAATTTGAATCTTGGTGAGTTGCTTGCCTTGTTGGAGAAGTTGCATTACTTAGCTTGTTGAAGGCTGTCATGAACCTGTGGTTGGAAGGGTTGGACATTTTTAACCAATCAGGTTAAATGAGATGATTTTGTGTAGAAAGAATCATTGTAAAAGAACCTTCTATCCAATCGAAGGTGCTTGTACCGAGGCTACGGTGGTTGCAGTGTCCTTCTGTGCACCTTTTGAATAGATTGTGAAGAAGATGAATTTTGTGGTATGAGATACTACCTTGTGACACTGTTTAGGTGGGACAATAGTTAGAACTACCTCCGATATTCTGTAGAGATGAACCCCCAGAGTAACAATGACACTATGAGGTCGAGACTCATAAATATCATGGGGCTTCCACATATATGGTTGGCCCAAGAGAACATCAAAGACATCCAATGGGGAAACTTCACATAATACTCATACTTGAAGGGATGGATGTTGTATGACAATCAACATTGTTGGCTGAGACAATATATCGTCCCTGGCGAAGCCACCTGATGTTGTATGGTTGCGGGTGTGGTGTTGTCGATAATCCCAACTGTTTGATGAGCTCTGTTGAGATGAGGTTCTTCTAGCTTACGCTATCAACAATAAAATGTAGCGAGGTCCCCTTTACCCACATCTGCGAATGAAAATAATGCTCTCCCTCTTCAGGATCTGTTGGTTCTTCCAGTTGAATTATTGCGGTTGCGACAATAGCAGTGGGGTCTGCGTCAATGATTTGGCTTTTACAATTATTTTCATAATCATATTCTAAATCAGGGTTCGGCTCCTTATCTTTGATCTCGTCCACCAATGACTATTTTGAGCAACACTCATTGGTGTTATGCCAGGGTATTTTGTGGAAATTGCACCATTTTCTAGTGTCCTTCTTCGTCTTCCTGTGACCCTTATTTTCCTGTGGCTTAGACTGGTTTTCAAGAATTTGTTTGTTAGGGTCATCTTTCTCATAATTTTGTTGTTGCAGATTTGCAGATCTGAACTCTCGTTTGTTCTGGTGCTTAAATTTCTTCTCAATTTTAACATCATATCGATAAGAAACACCGAGTGATGAGATGTCCAGAAAATCCATTTTAGTTTGGATGTATCTGTGTAGAGCCCCATGGTATTTTAGAACCAAATGTCATTAAGAGAATTTGATACCCAACTTGTTGTGTAAGGTATGGAAGGTATTGGTGAACTCCGGAACTGCTTGGCCCCTCTCTTGCCGCAGCATGGTCCATATCATGTATTGGTCCTCATAGTTACCAACAAGGTAATAATGTTCCTTTATTGCATCCACAAAAAATCCCCAAGTGGGCTCGACCCCATATATTCTAGACTCCTCTATGGAAATTTTCTCCCAGTAAGTTTCCCCCCAATGTTTGACATGGGGGAGAGCCTTAAGGAGTGCAAAGGTAATCTTTTCCCTATCAGAAAAATGGTGAACAAAGAAACAACCTTCTAGTAGATTTAACCATTTGTCTAGGGAATCTGCATCTATCTAACCTTCAAATACAGAAATATAAAAATTAACCTGTACCTTGAAAGTTAAGGTGCCTGCAAAGTGGATGCTTGATGAAGATGCACATGTTGTTATCGAAATTCGTTGAAGGATGTGGGGAAAATTCTCCATCATTTCATCCCTCTGTCGCGTGAGAGATTGCTCAAACAACAGATTAATAGAATCTTCTACTCCATCGTTTTTCTTTTCTTCCGCCATGGAGGGTTTCTTGGGCATGCGAGAGAGATTTTCCTCAAGTGAGACAAGCTCGAGACCCAACTTGCTATACTCGAGTCTCATCGGGGACATGTAATGAAAAATGATCAAAAGAATCCTGCTTTGATACCACTGATCCAGATTATTTTTTAGAATGAAATGAAAGCATATATTTTACAATGAAATACACATAAATATTTCCAGAAATAGAGAAATACAGTAATACACGATTTATATTAATTAAATAAATGTACATAGACTGTAAAAATATAGAGTGAAAGAATGGCTAGAATGGTGGCATCTTATCTCTGAGAAGAGATGTGATGGATGTGATTATTCGCAAGAAAATGATTATTACAATGGGGCTCCAAATGCCTTTTTAACATAAGTAAAATCCAAAACCCTAACCTCGGAAGATGAAAATCCAAAAGGTTTGCGGGCCCTGATGGGGGTAGTTGATACGTCAACTTCCCAGGGGCATAACGTTTGCATACGATCTCCATTTGGGGCGCTCGATACACTGTTGGAAAGGTCTAACCAAGAAGAACAATTTTCGATTGGCCCAAGTAAGTTCCTTTACAATTCACTTTGGTCCCAAATCCTCAAAAAACGTCGTTCAGGGCCTCAAAACGACCCCGAAAGTTTGGAACCCAAAAAACTTCTGAAAAACTGCCAAGATGGAAAATTATTTTTCGATCCAGTGGAATAGGTGGGTGGCCACCGATATCCACCTGGATCAAGATCAAAATCCAAATACTATTGATTAAGGTATACCCCTCTAGATCCCATAAACCATCAATTTCTATGTAATATTAGGTCTCAGTGTTCTATAGACTAGAAATTAAAAACATAAAAAACCCTTACCATGTAAGTAGATCTAGATGTCACCTTTCATTCAATGAATCCAATGCATTTTATCCCATGATTCCCAAAATTTTGGATATGACCAAGATCCTATAAACTTACCTATTAAGAGATGTTAAGAAAATATGAGATATTTTCACTTTAGGGTTGCAAATTGGATTCGTATTTTGGGGCTATTCTCCACTTGAAATTTTTGGAACTAATTCTTATTGATCTAGGTTGTTTTGTAGAGGATCACCAAAATTTAAAAGGAAGCCTCAATCATGATTTTGAATCCTCTACCATTTTCTAGCTCTCATGAACACTTAGAGACTAAATATTCTTTGGAATTTCACACATATAGAGTGGATATATGTCACTCTACAAAAAATAGTTCACTTAGAATCAACTCCCCTTTCAAGACCCAATCTGCAATAAATATCCCTTTCCACTCAAAATATCTAAATGTAGGTTGTTTCATGAGTACTATAGGTGGGATATTCCCTTCTTGAATTGATTTTCTCTCTATTTTAGGTGGGATAGTGGCATAGATAAGACGAGCTAGACCATGCCTCCTATCAAATTCCAATAATTGTACTCTTTAAGTCTTGGATATTTTAAGTACTAAGATATGTATACTTTGATTTATTATTGTTAACTCTCTTTGTGCTTAAAAAAACCAAAAATCAAGATGGAGTTAAGATATATTTACACTAGTAATGATTTCTCAATAAAAGGAAACATGACCATTTGTTTATCACTCTATGCAAGTGTACAAGCTTCGACTTCCTTGATTTTTTTCTTATTTTCATAATTGACTAGATAACTTTGATTTTTAGTAGTACTATTTGTTGCTAGTATCATATGTGGAAAGGTAAAATTAGGAAGTAAGAGAAGTGGATTGAGTTGTGGTTTGATAATAAGATAAAATATATATTGAAAAATCTTTTGTTCGAGATTAATATTGTAAGTGTGATAATGTTGTGTATGAATTAGTAAACTTTATGTATATAATTTATATTGTATTTATGTCCATAATTATATATTTTTAAAAATTTACTTTTATGATTTAATAATTTTATTAGTAATAATTTATTTATTTTTAATAATAACTTAGTAAAAGTATATAATGAAAACTACAGCTAATTCTACAACATGAAATACATTGCAACATTGTTCCACGGGTTTTCAAAACAACCATTAAATAGTCCAAAAAAAGACCTGTTACAATCCCAAAAACAGAGATTGGGTTTATCCTTATACAAGAATACCAAGTATTACTTAACACTATATATTCTATAGTATATGCCTAAGATTATTATAGACATGAAAAACATAATGATTAGCAAAAAACATAACGATTATCTTCTTCTTCCATACCTATACTAAGAGGTTCAAGGTCCTGATTCACATCTTCCATTTCCTCATCAAGTTGTTGCATCATTTCATCCTACTTTAACTCCCCATGGGAAGAGTTGGATGGGAGTATTTGGTTTGAAGCCATGTACTAATCTCTCCTACCCAAATTGAGTGCCATATTTTATAAAATGTTACATTCTGTTTCCAAAATTTCTAGCTACTACTTCAATTCTAGTAGAGACCCCATTATTTATGTGATTTGGCTTATGATCAGATGTCCTATCTCATGAATTTTTTATGTAACATTGAAAATTCAGGATTTTTTGGAATGGATATGTTCCTTGTATATTATTAGGAGTCTATGAATTTCTTGGAGTTCTCTAAAATCCATCAGGCACCCACTCCCACATTTAACTTTTTCTATCACAAAATGTCCTGCATTTCCAATAGTCCAACTCCCACGCCATGCCTCCTATATCTTGAGTGTGCTAAAATGTCCCAAGTTCAAGAGCTAATAACACTTCCCTAAAGTTGAATAAAAGGAATAGATATTTTCAAGATGAATATACAAAGAGAATCCTTGTGCTCTGGTGCTAAAATAGATGGCATCCTATAACCACTAGTATGGTCCTTCAAGGGTTGCTACCTTTGGGAACTCCTTGTTCCATTTCATCCTTCGAGGAAGTGCATCCATTGGTAACTCATAATTCCCTTTTGATCATGTTCAATTCCGTTATCACACTATAGAAGTACCATTGTATACAATATGGATTTTTGTGTTTAGTTATTAAGCATTCTTACAACGTGGTTTATGTTTGAATTTTTGTAGAATACGATTAAATGTTTCATTTTCACACATCATTGGTGGTTCCTCTATTGATGTTTATATCATAATAAAAGTACTTCTACACAAGTATAACTGTCTATATGTGTGGAAGTCATCTTAAGCCTTTTACCTTAGTAATTTACTTTAATTAAAGGAATTATTAAAGTAAAGTACTTTTATTAATTATATGAGTTTAATTTAATGAAATGATAAAGTTATTAACATTAGTGAATTAAATATTAGTCATTGATCTAAAGTGAGGTGAGATATAATCTCAACCACTCATCACTTTGGAGATTGGGGTTAGGTCATAATTCAATATTATAAAAGCAAGTCTAGGGTGAACAGGAAGGATACTTTTGGAGAGGAAAGAAGGAATTTTTCTTAAGATTGAATCACAAAGGATTTTGATTCAAGGAGATCTCGGATAGGTGGATAAGGAATTCCATATAAACATCAATACAAGTTAGGGAGAAGAGAGAAAAGTGATTTCTGGAAGAAGATGTGGAAGATCATAGCCACAACATCAAAGTAGAGTTGTACTCACTTCACAGGTTAGTCAAGGTGCATATGTACATGGGATACAATGCAGGAAAGAACATATGTACATGAGTGACAGTGAGGATAGGAACTTATAGATATGAAAATCGAAATTAAAATGTCATACAACCATAGAGGATTTGATATGGTTTCGAAGTGTTGTCTATAGTTTTTTTTTTATTTCTCATTGGGCCTTTTTCACAGCAAGGGATCCCTTGTAATCTTTGATATTATTCTAATGATATGTTGATTTGAAGTGAAGAATATCTTTGTGTATTGTGTATGAGAGTCAATTTCTACTATTTCTTCCATTATTTATTTTAGTTGATTATTCAAACAAGTGTATGTTGTTTTGTGAGATGCTAATTTGATTTACAACAAGGAAATCACTAGTAAGAAATTTACCTAGGCACCAGGATTGGAAAATAAACATGGTATCAAAGCTCTCACTCTGAAAGGAAGGTCAATTTTAGATTACACAATAGTTTACAACAACATATCTATTAAATCTAAAATCCAACAGAATGCAACAATGGGTGTTTAAAGGACCAAACATAGATCCACAGTAGTCTGTAGTAGATCTATCATATCTGCAAGGAGATATTTGCATATCTATAAACCAAAAGTCAATTTATTGTGGTTTCTTTAAGGAATAAGCATGTGGAAATTAATTTTGATTAGATTTGAGAAATGGAAGCAACAAGTCTTATGTTCAAACACAAATTGGATGGATCATCCAACTTCTTGTCCTGGAAAGAAAGAGTTACTTTTCTTTTGAAGGAACATGGTCTTCAGGATATTGTTGACAAAGTATATCCTTCACTGATAGATCCAAAATCATTGGTAGTTCATGAGAAGAAGCATATCAAATCCCAGTTGGTAATATCTGATGTATTGAACGATCATTTGATTCCTCACTTATTTGAGAAGAATATGGCCAATGAAATGTTTGATGCCTTGGTAAGTTTATTCCAGAGTGATAACTTGAATAGGAAGATGATATTCAAAAATTAACGTAGATCATTGAAAATGTGTAGATCTGATAATATTATCATCTATTTCATGAGGATCACTTAGGTATGTGATCAACTTTCATCTATTGGGAAGAAAATGGAAGACATAGAACTTGTAAATGTGGCGCTAAATGGTTTCCAAAAGTATTTGGAACCATTTGTCAAGGTAGTCTGTGCTTGGAAAAATATTCTAGATTTTCAAAGGATGTGGGAAGATCGTAACCAAGAAAATACTCGGGAGAAGTCTAAATATAGAAAGTAGGGAGATGAACATGGAGAGTAGAACCTACCTATGGTCATTCAGGCCAACAAGATCAAAGGAAAATGTTCCAAGGGTAACAATGAGGGGGAGAATTCACAACTGGGGAAGAAGGAATTGAGTAAAATCAAGTACTTTTCATGCCATAAGAAGGGGAACAATGCATCACAGTTTTTGGAGAAGAATAAGGGGCAAGAGAATATGCAGACAACAACATCAACAATGAAACAACTAAATGATTTTGCAATAAAGTTTGAGAAGGACTTATCATTGGTATCCTATCTCTCTACCAGCACCAACATAATAAATGTGTGGTACTTGGACAATGGTGCATCTCATCAAATGAAAGAAGCACAAGAGTTATTGAACAATATAATCGAGAATGACTTAGGGACCCATTTGGAGCTTGGTGATGATGCCAAGTATGAAGTGAAGGGGGAGGGAATTATCTTGTTCCATATTCAGTCAGGTGGTTCGTTGCAGGCCCAAGATGTGCTTTATGTACCAAAACTAAAGAACAATTTGATCTTAGTCTCAGTTTTGTAGGACATGGGTTTTTTTGTCATGTTCAAGAAAGGGAAAGTAATCATATGTCAAGAGGGATCTATCCCTGACACAACTGAGATAATTGGGGTTAGAGATGGAAAGATATATAGGTTGCAGGTAAATCCTATTTTTCGGTCCAAGGGGATATTGGATCTTATCCATTCAGATGAGAATGGATCAATTTCAATTGAAAAGTATGAGAAGTAGAAGGATTCGAAGGGAGAATAAATTTCATAGACTTTCATTTCGGGGAGTCAACCTTCAGGTGGGTAGGAGGCATTAGCCCCTTCCAACTTTGTCAAAAGACCCAGTTGCTATGAACTAACATTGAGGGATGCTCATGAACAATTTGAGGATCCTAGGAGCACAATCAGGGAGATCAGGCCTCCAAAGAAGTTTCCAAGCTTCATGGGACTAATGGTTATTTTCATTGATTCCAAGTATTCCAAAGTTCGAGAAGCAGTAGACCAACATGTTTGGAGGGATTCCATGGGGCAGGATGATGTGCAGGATATTGTGCTAGGATTAGAGGGAAAACTAATTCCAGGTGGCTCTTCAAGAAGTACCTTCTTTTCTAAGAGGGAGTGTTGATGTTTGTAGCATCAAAAAGAAACTTTCACATAGGTCTAAGTGTCTAGACATGTCAAAGTCATCCTAATCTTTCTACCTTAGTAATTTACTTTAATTCAAGGAATTATTAAAGTAAAGTGATTTTATTAACTAATTGAGTTTAATTTAATGAAATGCTAAATTTATTATCATTAGTGAATTAAATATTAGCCATTGATCTCAAGTGAGGTGAGATCTATTTTCAACCATTAATCACTTTGGAGATTAGGATTAGGTCATCACTCAATATTATAAAAGCAAGGGGAGGGTGAAGGAGAAAGATAAATTTGGAGAGCAAAGAATGATTTTTTCTCAAGATTGAATCACAAAGCACTTTTATTTAAGGAGATATTAGATAGGTGGAGAAGGACTTCCATATAGATATTAGTAAATGTCAGGGAGAAGAGAGAATAGGGGAAATTGCAAGAAGATATGAGATCAGATCCATAACACTACAATGGAGCTATAAAGACTTCCTAGGTCAGTGAGGGAATGTATGTATGTGGGCTACAATGTCAAAAATCACATATGTACACATGTGACAATGAGTACAGGGACATACAAATATGAAAAGTGAAATGACAAGGATGTACAACTATGAAATAGTTTCTATGGTTTACGGGTGATGTCTACAGTTTTTTGTATTTTTAAGTGGTCCATTTTCCCAATAAGGGAGCATTTGTAAACTTTAATTTTATTCTTATGATAATTTGATTTGAAGGGAATATAATCTTTATGTATTGTGTATGAGATTTGGTTTTCAATATTGTTTTTTCTATTTATTTCAATTGATTATTCTAGAAAGTGTATGTTGTTTTGTGAGATGCTAATTTGGTTTACAACAAGAAAATCATTAGTAAGAAATTTACCTAGGTGTCGAGATTAGAGAATAAATATACTCATCAATTATGCTCTTGAATTGAATTTAGGTATAGGTTGGCCCTTTGCTATATGTTCATTTTACCTTTTTCCACCCTCTGAATTTACCATAGATTTCACCCTACCTTGGTAAGTAAATTCACCCAGTTTAGTTGCATCAAGATCTTGTTGAGAAGTGGTACTCCACCTTCATCGATAGTCTTGGTTTAGTACCCCATTGAATGTCAAAACCCATTCCATTTTTTACCTATTTAGAAACATGGATTTCATATTGTCTAGATCTTAGAGAAAGCTTCATATTTCCTTCTCATCATTATGCTTACCCATACCCTTGGACTCCCAAGTGTTTCAAATTTTTTTATGGTTTATTAATTTAATTCTTCACCACATTTTATTGGTTTATTGTATCACCCATGAACCATATACCATATTCATTTTCAATTTCCATTAATCATTCGACCAAGTAGGACCCACTCTTGGGGGCCCACCCCTATTTGTTTCCATTTTTCACTACTCTTACCACACATGTAGGTTAGAGTTTCTTAGTCACATTTTTGGGTCACCTATCTCCTTGTTTGCAATGTAAGAACATTATTTTATTTTTTAATAAAAAAAATAGATAAACATCCATAAAATTCAATAAACCAGAATGAAGGGAATATGAATACATACCTTGTTTCAACATCCAATAATATATTTTTCATGGAATCAGGCCTTTTAACCCTTGTTTGGGGCCTCTACACTTAGTCACCCATGTTTACACTAATTATAGTTTTCTACAACATCTCACATATCCTAGTATCCATTATTGTGATGCCATAGAGTTTCCTTCACAATAAATTTATATCGACATTTTGAGTAATGAACTTAGTCATCCTCTCAATTGTCCTTTTTTCACATGGTACTCAATCTTTGTTCTACATAAGTATTTACCATACCATTTTTAATATCTTGATATGAATTTATGATGTGAAACATTGATTATCATTGATGTCCACATCAATGGTCATTTATGCTACACTCAAGGGAAGTATTGAGTCTCATACTCATTATCCAAATCTCATTCGTTCATATCAAAGTCCTACTCTATTAAAAAAGGTTATTTGATTATTATTATGGTTTTGAGGGACCCTATCATCCTTTCACATACCCATTCCTATATAAATCAACTCATTTTTATTCTAGGAATGAAAAGAGAATTTTCTCATACTTTGGTCCCCATTTCCATGACTAATGGTTGAACCAAGATTGGGAAAAGAGAGTCATTATTTCTTTTGTATTCAGTATGTCCTCTTATGCTCAACATTGTATCATTATCACATCAAGGAGAGTTGTATATTATTTTGGTTATAGTGTTCCAATTTTATCCAAGGATCCTCGTGCGTGTATGGATATGCATGCCTTCTAGAAGGAGTCACCCTTAAAGTCACTCCCAACATGTTCTAAGACCCCTACCAATGGGTGGTCATCTACTATTAGTTTTAATCCCCACTATGCAACAATGTTTCCTTACAAGTGTATTCAGTTAACAACATCCTTTTTCTATAATTGAAGCTATCTTCATATGGGTGGGTTGTGGTTTTTAGATCTAGTTGCAAGTGCCAATTTCTCCTATTGTATAAGAGATTATCTTCACCATATTTATTATTTTTTTATAGGAGGTCTTCATCATTCCTCCACATATAGTCCTCTCTCTCTCTCTCTCTCTCTCTCTCTCTCTCTCTCTCTCTCTCTCTCTCTCTCTCTCTCTCTCTCTCTCGGTCTTAAAACAAATAATAATGTCGGAAATAAAATTCATGTATTTCACCTATACATGTTTATCCTATTCTCACACATTAGGGGGTAATTGTTATCTCCTTAATTTCACTCACATGAGACACAATTGATTATTCCTAGAATCATCACTATTTGACAATAATGCAACATGATCATTCCACTTCATGGTTAATTTACACCTTAGTAAGTAAAATCAAACATTAAATTTGTTACTTATTTAATCACAGGACCATCCTTTCATTTTAGTAAGTTATTTTTGTGGGAAATCCTTCGATATCCATGTGACCCTGCTAAAGTAGAATCAAGCTATTACACAATGCAGTAATGACTAATAGAACTAGTTTGAAAGGCACTATACTAGTGTACAATAATAATTTGATCTCATACATCATAAATTTTAAGTCCTTTATCCTGCCAAGGTTCATTATTAAGAATTGGGGATATCGTTTGGATGAGGAGCATTCACATTGGAACTAGTTCACCATTTGATGTAGTCAATAAACTATGATTCATTCAAGATATCTAACAACCATGCAAACACACGAGAATGGAAAACAACTCTCTTTTATTCCTTCCCCATCCTAACTATTTCAATGGAAGTTCAATGTTTTATAACTATTATCTAAGATTTTTGAAAACAACTAATTTTAGAAAAATAACTAATTTTAGAAAAACAACTAATTTTAGAAAAACAACTAATTTTAGAAAAACAACTAATTTTAGAAAAACAACTAATTTTAGAAAATTTTCACATGACTCTAAAAATGACCAATAACTAAAAGCTGACTAGAGAGACACTATTTTTCAACTCATTTTTTTTATTAGGTGCATAAACTAAGAGATAACTGATAATTACTCATTTAAAATTCCAGTAAAAACACTAAAACCCCAATTTGAGGCCTTATATGAAGGAATTTGGCCCTCGTAAAGTGTTGAAACAATGTAAGATTTCAGGGATTGGCTCAGCAAGGAAGTGAAAATTTTGATACCCAAATCCTTGTAAAATGTCATCCCAAATGGATAACTAAGTTAAAAGTTATGACCCTCAGAAATCCCTGCATCATTCTCCTCTTGTTGAAAAGAACGCAGCTCCTGCAAGTTACTTTCTTAAAACAATTGCCACTTAATGGGATCTAGATTCAACAAGTCCTCCTCTGTGATCCATGTGCTATCTTCTTGTGCTACACCTTCCCATTGGACCAAATATCAGTTGTATTGGACTTGTCGGTATGAAGAGTCTTCTTATCTAAAACATGCACAATCTTTTCCTTTTTCTAGATCGGAATGGAATGTTTTCAATCCACCTCCTCCTCATTTTCATCACCTAGATTATACCCATGGAAGATATATAAGTCAAAAAAATTAAACAGAGGGGAAATATCAAGTTTATCTGGTAAATTAACCTTGTAAGCATTGTCGTTAATTTTCTTGAGAATCTTGCAAGAACAATTTTTTTTATACATCAATTTGTGGTAGGTTCCTCTAGGAAACCACTCTTTCCATAAATAAACCATCACCAAATCACCTTCATTGAATACTTGGTATCGTCGGTGAGCATATTTTATAATTTTTTTATGTTTATTACTGGCTTGCATTTTTTGTCTCACATGTTGCTGCAACTGTTGAATCTGTTCTGCAAATGTTTCCCCATCATCATTAATCCTATCCTCAAGCACTAGTTTCTCCAAATATAGGACACCCAATGGAGATTTACCTGTAGATCTATTCATTGAACTATTGTAGGAAAATTATGCTTGATTTAAAGCCAAATCCCACTACTTGGGCTTCTCTCCAACAATGCTTTGTAACAGGTTTCCCAAACTCTGATTTACTACCTCGATTTTCCCATCTATTAGGGGGTGATAGGCACTATTGAACTTTAATTTATCCCCCACTTTATTCCATGCTCCAAAAATGACCCAAGAAATGATTATCTCCATCATAGGTAATATATTTTTGAACCCCATGCAATCTAACAATTTCTGACAAAAACATTCTTCCACCCTCGATGCATCACTAGTATTCTTCCAAGCAATGAAATGCGCCATTTTGGATAATCTATCAACAACCACAAAAATAAAATAGTTACCTCATTGCATTTTTGGGAGCCCCAACGTAAAGTCCATGCTCATATCTATCCATGGGTCTGTGGGCACTGATAATGGCATATACAACCCTGTGTTCTATGAGTTTCCTTTAGCCATTTGACAAATCCTACATCGTTCCAGATACCTAGTTATATCATTTTTCATCTTCGGCTAGTAATACTTATCTTCGATTAAGGATAACATCTTATCTTTTCCAAAATGTTCTGCCAAACCATTACTATGCGGTTCTATGATAATATTTTCTCTCATAAAACTAATTGGAATGAATAGATGTTTTCCTTTGAAGAGGTAGCCATATTGCATAAAATGTTCACCTTGAATAAGATCTATGTTCCCAGTGGCTGTATTCTTCAACTATTCCACAATCTCCCAAAAAATTGCTATCATACGCATAGAGATCCTTTAATGTAGAAAACCAAATTACTTTATTTTCCATGGTTGTCAAAAGAATAGTGCATTGACTCAAAGCATCTACAACTTGATTATGTCGTCCTGATTTTGTACTTCGGGACAAAGATGTATCATTGCAAGAAAGAGACCAATTTTGCATGTCTACAGTTCAATTTATTTTGGGTGTTTACATATTTTAATGCAATATGATCAGTAGATAACATAAACTCCTTCGTCACTAAGTAATGCCTCCAATGTCGCAATGTTTTCACAATTGCATAAAATTCTACATCATATGTGGAGTAGTTATTTCTTAACTCATTCAAATTTTCACTAAAACATGCAATTGGTATACCTTCTTGGCTAAGTACAACTCCAATTCCTACATGTGAAGCATCATAGTATACCTCAAAAACTTTATCAAAGTATGGTAATACTAATATAGGTGCCTCAATTATCATCTTCTTTAGAAGCTAAAACTTTCCTCAGCTTCATTGGTCCACATGAATGTCTTTCCTTTGATGCAATATTTTATGGGTGCTGCAATATTGCTAAAATTTCGAATAAATTTTTAGTAAAAGGTGGCCACCCCATGAAAATTTCTTACCTTTGTTATGCTCCTCGGACTAGGCCACTCCCAAATTGCTCTGACCTTCTCTGAATCCATCTTCATTCCTTTTGTTGAGATGAAAACAAACATAAATACAAAACTTTCTTGCAGGAACCTACACCTACACTTCTTCAGGTTTTCATAAAGCTAATGTTTTCTCAATGCATCCAATATATTTTTTAAATTTTGCAAGTGATCTTCTTTGTTGTTACTAAAAAATAGGATGTCATCCAAATAAACAACAACAAACTTACCAATATAAGGTCTAAGCATATTATTCATCAACTGCATGAAAGTATTAGGTGCATTGGATAGCCCGAACGACATCACCATCCATTCATATAGTCCATCCTTGGTCTTGAATAAATTTCACCATTCATCCCCTTCGTGAATCCGGATCTGGTGGTATCCACTTTCCAAATAAATTTTACTAAAATATTTATCTCCGGATAGCACATCCATCATGTTGTCTAAGTGAGTTATAGGAAACCAATATTTGATGGTAATTTTATTGATTTATCTACTACCAATGCACATCCTCCACTGATGTAGGAGCATCACCAGCAAAGCATCACCAACAAAGCACATCAACAAAGCAGAGGACAACTGGAAACGCACCAGCACACATTTTGAGAATGTTTTGAATTTGAAAGATGAAACATTAATGTAATATCTGGGGAGATATTTTTTCTTTTATGATTTGGAGATTGTAACGCAGATCTTGAGCGGT
The DNA here is from genome assembly GCA_000966675.3 of Picea glauca. Lineage (NCBI taxonomy): Eukaryota > Viridiplantae > Streptophyta > Pinopsida > Pinales > Pinaceae > Picea > Picea glauca. Next base: position 486,822 of record JZKD02S2269503.1, on the reverse strand, counting down.
TGATCTCATATGTCTGTTGGAGGCATTTATTTTAATAAATGTAAAATAGTTGTAATCTTTAATTCGATTAGATAGCTTAGAGTGTAGGAGGGAAAGCTCGAGAAAGCTCCCTCGTATGTATCCCATTGTAACAATTATCCTCATTGTAAGAGTAAGATTGTAAGTAAGAATCTATAGAGAAAGAGAGCAGGGAAGAATAGGGATTGTAGAAATTGTATAAGCATATATAAATTTCTATTGAACCCATGAACAAATGCACTTGGATTAATATAAAGAATCTTTGATCCAATTTCATGGTGTTGTGATGAATATTGTTTGCATATATTGAATGGTATGTTTATAGTTTTCTTATATACTCTATTATGCATTTGTTTCAATTATGTGTGTATGTATGCTCGTGATTTCATGTTGAATGTATGAAGTCTGTGAGAGGAAGAGTATGAGCTTCAATTGTTTCTCGTCCTGAGAATTCTTGCAAGGAGTGTAGTGAAACTCTGCAAGGAGTGCATTGACGAGATTCTAAGTTTCATCTCAGAAAAGCTTAGGAGAGATACCGTTGTTCTCATACCAGTAGAAGTGAAAGTATAGCACAAGAGCCATGAAAGGTGTACGCAAGCTAGGTTGAAGTCTTAGACTTTTCTAACCAAGGAGAGTAGTTTAAGAACTCTTGTTGCAAGAAGTGCGCAGAGTTGGAATTGTTAAATAACTAGAGGTTATTGTGAATTTCTCAAGGAGCGCGTGCAAGGATCCTTTTGAATCCTTGAGTTGCAACAAAGTAGAAGCTCATGAGGGATAGAGACTTTGAAGATTTTGAAGGAAGGACAAGGTCTAGAATCACTTCAAAGAAGTTAAGTTCAACAAAGAAGGAACACTGAGTTCTTTGGCTAGAAGCCATTGAAGGTTTGGATAGATGGTTGAAGTTTCTCGGAGGGAGAACTACCGATTTTTCGTGGACCATTGGATCTTGCAGATTAGTGGAAGGGTTAAAGAGAGAGTATTTAATAAATCACAATCTTAGGAGGGAGAATATCCATCAGATTCGGATCGACGAGAGTCGTTGATATGGGGTTTTTGAAATTTCATCTTTTCAGAAGTCGGAAGTGTGAAGGAGCTTGAATTCAAGATTCATGAGTTGCGAAATCCCAATAGGATATAGACCGTAATATTGTGGAAAGATCAGGGTTGTCGATCTGAGAAGAATAAGTCACAAGTTCGGACTTTCGAGAAAAAGAGGATCATTTCATCATGGACTCACAAGTCACGAAATCCTGACGCGCTTAGAGGTGGACCCCAGGATGTGAATGAGTTTATATGGTTGAGACATAAGGGAGGAGTTGAGAACCCTTTATCCTTTTCAGAGTTTCAGGGATTGAAGGAGTTAGAGGGACTCGCAATAGGGATCATGAAGTCACAAAACCCAAAACACCTTTTTGGGTGAAGAGTGTGGTCACATCAGTTGGTCACGTGGAGTGGAGGTTTGCGCCTCATGCTTATTGGCAAAGGTGTAAACCCTAGAAGGACCTGTGGATATATTTGTGTGTATAAGGTTCCAGTGGGAAGTAAGGAGTCATTTCGACTCAAAAGGGAGATTAAGAACGATCCTTAGACCGAGAGGTCAAGAAGAACCTGCTGAGGTAGGGGTGTTGCGTCAGGTGGTATCGGAGCTTACAATCATTGTTTTCTGTAAGAAAGAGAGAACATAACACAAGTTTTGATTTAAATTCTACGTGGAACAGATTTGAACAATGCCGCCAAGAAGACGTCAAGATAGTCCAATTCCCAATTCAACTGTGGAAAGGGAAATGAGAGAACTTCGTGCTCGATTAGATGCTATGGAGATAGCACAAAAATGGACAACTGATGTTGGAGATGTCAGTGAATCCGAGAATGAGAATGAAGCTAGACCCGATGAAGAAGAAGTTGTAGACGAAGATGCTACAGAAGAATGTCTATTCAGAGTTGTTGTAAGAATAAGTTCTAGAGAAAATATGGATATTCCAATGTACGAAGGAAACTTAGACGTTGAAGAGCTTCTAGATTGGTTTAGAGCTCTGGATAAATACTTCAACTATGAGGATGTCGAGGAAGATAAGAAACTTAAACATGTTGTCACTAGACTAAAAGGGCATGCAACACTGTGGTGGGATGAACTGTAGGATGACAGGCATTGTAAAGGAAAACAAAGAATCAAAAGCTGGGATAGGATGGTCGCAAAGATGAAAGCCAAATTCATACCCAGAGATTACCAAATTAATCTGTTTCAAAGAATACAGAATTTGAGACAGAAAGGGATGACAGTGAAGGAATACACTGAAGATTTTTATAGGATAAACATTAGAGTTGGTCATCATGAGAGTGATGATGAAAAGGTCACCAAATATATGAATGGTTTGAGATATGACATTCAATATGAGATGATCATGATGAAAATTAGTAATGTAGAAGATGCTTATCAAATGGATTTAAAGGCAGAAGAGAAATTGGCCTGAAAGCAAGGTCAAAGGGGCAAAGGTAGAAGTCTAAGTAGAGGCAAAGAAATTTCCCAAGATAGAGTACAAAATCCCAAATATGAAGAAAAGAAACCTCATACTCACCCTGAAAGAGGAGGAAGTTCACAGGGAAGACAATATGCTGATAGGAACACTTTTCCCCAAGCAAGAGGAAGAGGAAGAGGCAGAGGAGGTGAGATAAAGTGTTTTTTCTATGGAAATATCAGACACAAATATTTTGAATGTCCTGATAGAAGAAGAGATGGAGGTGAAGCTCACATTTCATAGGCACAAAGGAGAAATGTTGAGGCAGAAGATGCAGAAGGAGGAAGATCCTTAATGATGAAGAAAATTCTCTTGAAGCCAGAGAAAGAGATGGACAATCCAGTCCAGAGAAACAATTTGTTTAGAACTGCTTGCAAGACCAAGACAGGGTATGCAAGGTAATAGTGGACAGTGGAATCACAGATAATCTAGTATCCAGAAAAATGGTGGAAAAAATGGAATTGGAGACAATTGCACATCCAAGCCCATATAAGGTTTTGTGGTTGCAAAAGGGATATCAGGTAACTTTCATTTAACAATGTTTAGTTGAATTCAAGATAGGGGGTTGTAGAGATGAGATCTTATGTGATGTCATTCCCATGGATGTCTGTCATCTTTTTTGGGGGATACCATGGAAATATGACAAAAATGTTGTTCATTATGGGAGAAAGAACACATACACCTTGGAGAAGAATGGTAGAACAAATATGTTGTTTCCAATCGAAGACAAGAAGGTGAAAGCAGAAGAAAGAAACACTATACTTCTCATGAGTGGGAAGGAAATTCTGGATGAAGTTAAGAAATATCAAGACATGCAGTTTGTTGTGGTAAAAAAAACTAGAGTTATCTTGACCAGTACTTCGATAGATGATCTACTAGAGGAAATTCAGGAAATGTCAGAGAATTTCGTTGATATAGTGGTGGACGATTTACCTTGTTCGTTGTCTCCCATCAGAAGTATAAGCCATCACATTGACCTTATACCATGAGAAAGTTTACCAAATAAAGCAGCGTACAGATTGACGCCACAGGAGAATGAAGAAGTTAAGAAGAAAGTCTAGGATTTGATGGACAAGGGATTGGTTAGAGAAAGCTTGAGTCCATGTGATGTGCCAACAATGTTAAGTATGAGGAAAGATGGTGGACAGAGGATGTGTACAGACTCGAGGGATATAAACAAAATCACCATCAGTCATAGATTTCCTTTACCAAGGATGGATGACTTGATGGATTGATTGAGTGGAGCAAGGATTTTTTCAAAGGTTGATTTGAAAAGCAGTTATCATCATATTAGAATGAGGGAAGGTGATGAATGGAAGACAACATTTAAGATGAATGAAGGGCTGTATGAATGGATTTTCATGTCATTTGGTTTGACGAATGTGCCAAGTACTTTTATGAGATTGATGAACGAAGTCTTGAAAGATTTCATTGGAAAGTTTGTAATTGTGTATCTTGATGATATACTGATCTTCAGTAAGACTAAGGAAAAACATTTAAGACACTTAACTCTAGTGATGAGGAGATTGCAGCAAGAGAAGTTGCTGATAAATTTGAAGAATTCATCTTTCATGAAGAAAGAACTCATTTATTTGGGTTTTGTAATCTCTTCGAATGAGATGAAGAGGGATCCTAAGAAGGTAAAAGAAATCAAAGATTGGTCATCTCCAAGGAATATCTTTGAATTCAGAAGCTTCCATGGATTAGCCAGTTTTTACAGGAAGTTCATCAGAAATTTTAGTGGAATTTTTAAACCAATGATGGACACAGTCAAGAAAAGACATAAATATTTTCATTGGACAGAGGAAGCAGAGAAAAGTTTCAAGTTGCTGAAAGAGAAGATAATTGGACAACCAGTTCTGGTTCTTCCAGATTTCAGTAAAACATTCCAAGTTAGATGTGACGCAAGTGGATTTGCGGTTGGAGTAGTCTTAAGTCAAGACAATAGACCAATTTCATACTTCAGTGAGAAGCTGAATGGAAGCAAGATGAAATACTCCAGGTATGATAAAGATTTTTATGCAATCATACAAGCATTGAAAAAATGGAGGCACTACTTGGTTCTAAAGGAGTTTGTATTGTATAGCAACAGCCATGCTTTACAATTCATAACTCGACAAGAGAAATTGAACCAAAATCATGCAAAATGGGTTGTATTTATGCAGAACTTTACTTTTGTTATAAATAAAATTTATGGAACTGCTAACAAAGTTGTTGATGCGTTGAGCAGGAAATGTTTGATTCTGCAGGAGTTTCGTGTGAAGACCTTAGGTTTCAATAACCTTAAGAATATGTACAGGGATGATTCAGATTTCAAGGATGCTTATGAAGCCTATGAGAATCCTGTTCTGAGAGATAGAAGCCAATGGATTGAATACTTGGTTCAGGATGGACTGTTATTCAAAGGAAATCAGTTGTGTATCCTGAAGAGTTCTATGAGAGAAAACCTTTTCGAGGAAAAGCATAGTGGGGGATTGGTTAATGGACATTTTGGCCATGAAAAAACATTTGCGCAACTGAACAATTTATATTATTGGCTAGGAATGAGGATATATGTCAAAAACATTGTCAACAAATGTAGAACTTGCTAGCACACAAAGGGGAAAAGACAGAATACAGGATTGTATCAACCATTTCCAGTACCAGAGAGGTCGTGGGATGCGGTAAGAATGGAATTTTTGTTAGGAATGTCAAGGACACAGAGAGGTTGTGATTCCATATTCGGGTAGTCGACAGATTCTAAAAAATGGCACATTTTATTCCATGTCAGAAAACCAGTGATGAAACACACATTGCAAATTTGTTTTTCAAAGAAGTTGTTAGACTTCATGGGTTACCAAGGAGTATTGTTTTAGACAGGGATACCAAATTTGTTGGTCATTTCTAGAGGATAATATGGAAAAAGCTGGGGAAAAACTTATCTTTTAGCTCAGCATATCACCCTCAGACGGATGGATAGATTGAGGTAGTGAATCAGAGTTTGGGGGACTTATTGAGAAGTTTGGTAACTGAACACCATACATAGTGGGATCAGATTCTACGACAAGCGTAATTTGCATATAATGACTCACCTAATAGAAGAAAGGGATAGAGCCCATCCAGAAAATGTATGGAATGTAGTCGAGAGGAGTATCTGAGTTGAGAGACTTAGAACATAGTGAGTTTAGAAGTGTTGGAGCAGAATATTTTGCAGCAGAGATGCAGAAGCTCCACAGTAAGAATAAAGAGCGGTTACAAAATTCCAACCAAGAATACAAGTGTAGAGTAGATCATCACAGAAGAGAACTTCAGTTTGAAGTGGGAGATTTAGTCTTAGCGCACATAAGAAGAGAGAGGTTGTTAAGCCCTAATATTGGCTCATTACCCCTTAATTGGGGCATATTAGATTAGTAATGCTATTTTAATTATGTCAGCTTTAGGCCATTAGTTATAATTTAGATTAGTAATTTTATTTTAATTATGTCGGCTTTAAGCCATTATTTGTAATTATACCTCCTAGTCTCCTATATATACCAAGGAGACATTTTCATTTTGAATCATCTTGT
>JZKD02S2269503.1:454792-468944 GCA_000966675.3 Picea glauca | reverse complement strand
ATTGCAACGGAATACATGATAATATTACAAGCATCACAAACATGCATTTTAATTGAAATTAAACACATAATGATACTTATCTTTGAAATTGTAGTAACTCCACCAACTACATGCACACCTTCCACGAACCACCCAGCCTTAGAATGCGTTTCTCATCATGCTCAACAGCGGGTCACCCAAGAGCTGGGACTAAGCTCCACCCAAGGCAAGGGAATCCTAGACTAGGCTGAGGTTATAGGAAAACTACACAGAGCAACCAGAAGGATTCTCTCCAGGAGCCTTCTTACTCCCACTACTCACGGAATCTCATTCCCCACATGCATGTTCCACCCAGGAGTATACATCTTCACAAGCACATTCCATCATTGCTTCACCTCCCTCTCTGGGTCTCGACAACAGGCCAGATCAGAAATTCTCAGAGCTCCGTAGTTGGTGCTGGACTCTCTTTAAGAGAAGACCACTTCCCAGCAGACTCTCTCACCTGGAGAGAGTTGCTCACAGGCCTAACAACCTACCTCTTATACCATGGGCCTGACAACCCAATTCTTCATCACACTCCTCAACTCAGCTCCAGCCAGGTGAGGACAACAACAAAGGTTCAACACTCATTCACACAGGGATGATAGTAGCAACCGAAAATTGGGTATGGACGTCCAAAAACAGCAACAGTCCACACTAAAACACAGAACGACTCAGTAAGAAAAAACCAACGATGGCAAGCCACCCTCATTCAATGAACTGCATGGCCGCAACAACCAACCGTTATGACACACACACGACATAGACATATACGATATGCTTGAGCTTCATGGAAGATGCAGCTCAGTCCGTCAGTTTTCCCATGGGTTCTCACTAGGTTCGTGACCAAGAAACACTGCATAGGTCGATTGCATAGGCAAAATGGGTTTAGACTTCGGATGGTCGAATGACCAGTGAACTCCCACGGAGGTTGGAAGAATGACCCCAAACACGGGTGACTCATCATTTTTAACTGCATGCACCTAGGTTGAAACTTGTCTTCCTAGAGCTACATGAGTTCCACTTAGCACATGTTTCCTTTATAGGAACTTCGGAGAACACTCAACATGTCCACCTTATCCTTCAGGAAATAATAATAAATTATTATCCCCTTTAGAGGTAAGCCCCCTATCTTAGTCGCTAGGCCCACACACTTAGCCTCCTCCCTTACCCATCCTTGTGGAAGCTTAGTTCCCCATCACTTGTTCTTCGTGGTCAATCTGCACACAACGATGTTTATATTTTATTAATGATCTGCATAATTACATATACAAAATTAGGCTCCTGGCCTTTAACACCTGGGCTCTCTGGCCTAGTAAACACATAAGCCCACCAACTTATCAACACTTGGCTCACCAGCCTATAAACACGATTACAATTCATAATATCACTGGGGCTCGTCCATGGGGATATTACAATACCCTCCCCTTATTTTTTCATTGTCCTCGGTGCAACTCTCTACACAACATCAACAAGATTTCCAAAATCTTCAAAAAGATGCAGGTATTATGCCCGCATAGCATCCTCATGCTCCCATGTCGCTTCCTTAGGACTATACCATGTCCACCGAACCTTTACAAGTCCTATGGATCGATTCCGGTGTTTCTTTCTCTTCTAATCCAATATGCGCACCAGATGCACTTGCAAGATGCCTTCTTGCTCCACCTGAATCACATTCTAATCGATTACATCATTAGCATCAGGTATATATTTCTTAAGCAATGACATATGAAACACATTATGTACAGTCATGGATGGAGGTAATGCAAGCATATATGCAATGTATATATATGTATATACATGTAATTCTAATAACATTATAACATGTATACAAGATACACAACATACAATAAATAGAGAATTGTACTTATCTTTTGATTTGAGAATACCTTCCACCTCTGAGAAGGGTTATGAGTCCATCGGGGCAATGGATTCCCAAGATAGCCATGGTCCACAATCCATATCCATACGGTCTAGGCCAAGGTACCAAACCTCGACAGCACTCCATCCAACCAAACATCAGCAGCACTCCAACAAACAGTCTCTCATTCCCCACATGTCTGTCCCACCCCAGGAGTGTACACCTTCACTATCACACAGTCCATTGACTGCTACACCTCTATTTCCTTTGTCTTCAATAACAGGTCGGCTCAGGAAGTCTCAGAGCATGGTGGCTCCCAGAGTTCCAACTTCCCTCGAAGATTTCCAATCAGCATCTTCTCGAGCTATTCTTTGTAGTCAACATTCTAACTTTTATCAACATCATCTCATCTACATCACCCACATGTAGTTATCATGAGAAAACATTAAAGAATTCATTTAGGAACTCCAATTAGTTCAAAAGGGAATTCAACTTTTTCCCCAAAACATGAAATTCTATTTCATAATTCGTCTTGGTTGTTGCCACATTATGAATGCAACCATCCTTGTGGTTTTCCATAGGCACCAAACTGCATACCATTTTTCCTGTAATGCTTCCTCTTGCATACAACCAACAAATTGTCAATATTTTTTGTACATCATAATTCAACATGTACAACACCTTATGCGATGATCTTAGAATTGCCTGCACCTAGCAATTCAATCACAATTACCAAACAATTTAACCAAATAGAATGACTCATCATTCTATGCATATGCATGTTCATAATTAATAAAAATAAGTTTATTATTTCAATTTTTTGAACACAATTTTTTTTAGTCTCTATTCCTGTGACTACCTGGCTTGCAACTTTCCTATTGCAATGTTTAACAGTTCCTGAAATGTTCTCAACTTCATGAGTTAGCAACATTTCATCCATTAGTATAATTATTTCCATGCCAAAAGCATATATACATGCACTCACAAAATGCATTCAACAAAGTGCATTTAAGTATACAATTCCATCATGTATGAGTGCAACTCTGGCCCTTACTAGACATGAGTACAACTCTCAATTCCTATTTATTCAATGCACCCTGCATTGAATTACATAATTCTCTTTATCTCAGTCATGTATCTCACCATCCATAAGTTGGAATTCTGTCCAATGTGTTGACACATTCTCCACACACTTCCTATTGTCTTCCCAATTAATTGGATGCCTTCCTTTTCGACCCGAACACTACACCAAGAATATATTTATGTGGTGTTCATTAGTGTTAGCAAAAAGGCCGCAGCCCAAGTTTTATTTAAAAGTAGGAATCTTTTAGTACCTGTGTGGCTCATAACCTTTCCATATCCATACCTTGCCATATCCAACCAGGTCCTGGTCTCATACATGACTAGCTTACTGGCATTTATTCCTATAACCAGTTCTTATCTTTAATTCTTTGGTTATTACCCCATAACCAAATTAATGTGACATTCTACTATGTCAGTGTGTGCATTCAGAATATAAAAAGACTTGAGTTAATATAGGCCTCCAACCTTTACCACATCCAGTGGTATGCATTCAATAATATAGTCATGTGATTTTATAAAATAACTCTGACTGAGGAAATTCTTACCTAAATTTCATTTCAACAGTTATGCAAAAGGAGTAATAAAAACTCATACCTGCATGACTGCCATTAATAAATTTTATACTACTTGAAAGTCTGATGGAAGTAGAAGCTTTCATGCTTCTTTTATCAAACTTATAACCAACACTTCAACTCTCCGTTGCTTCCTTCCTTATGCAACAACATCACCAACAACACTTGCAAACATGCAAGAATTCTTTCCCTTGGCTAACCCAACGAGCCATAACATACTTGCTACAAAAAAAATTGCAGCAACTTCTTTATCCCTATAAAACTTTTTATTGTTGATCTCAGAAGTTTTCAATTCTTTTTGATTCCTAAATCTTCCTATGCTCTCATTGTAGTCACTGTACATGACTATTTCTTCCCTGAGCACTTTTGACGCAGTTCCCCTACCTCATCGGGGTCTGCTGACCTCCCGGTCAAAGGATCTTTCAAACTTTTGAGTCACATTGACTCTTCGGGCTCGTGATTGAACCCAAAACAATTATACACAGGTCCCCTTTCCTTCTGTGTGTAGGTCCTGACAGACCTGTGGGCTATGCCTGTGTGCTTCCAAAACTCCAAGTTTCAGGTGCTAGCCCCTTTTCATTATCCCTTTCTTTCATAAGGTCGTGGGATATGACCTCATGGAAAACTGTGATTGTGGGCATGGGAAAGAGTGGTTTTAGGCCAACCCGCTTTTCGCCCCGCAATTCACCTTCATCTGCCACATAAATTGTTGCCCGCTCTCACATTTTTAACATCCGAGCAAGTTCTTCCCCGCAATCCAACTCATTCGTCGATCTCGAATCCCTTGGCGTTGATCCGTGATCAATGGATACTAACTATCCTCCCTTTTCTATCTTCTTTCCTCCTTCCACACACGATCCCAGAACTACATGATTTGTCAACACGTAGCTCCCTTCCAAATCAACGACTACGGTTGATTCCGGCTCTTCGGCACTCGGGAGTTTCAACTCTCAACTATCTGATTTTCCCATATGCCAATCTTTCGGAGTGGAATATCTATTGACACTTGTCCTCAACAATCGGATGGTTATGATGAACTGCAACTCTCTGGCCTTCAGGAGTTCTCGCGTCTCCACACACACAAATCTCCGGAGTGAATTTCCTCGGAGTGACAAATCTTCTTCCACACGTCCTCTCCAAATCCACGACCTTGATTCTCTTTGAAACTTCATCTCTTTCCGACCAAGACCAGATCAACGGTCCTTCGACCTCCTCCTTGATCAATGATCAAGATCTCCATCGGGACTTCGATGCTTTCATCCTCTACTTTCATCCAGAGTGCTCCATACCTGGAGTCCTAGATCTGGCACCACACGTCCACTTTTAGATCAATGACCAAGATTTACTTCGGTTGTTTCTCCTCCTCCTTGTCCAAAAACTTCTGAAGTTGTGGATCTTACACCACCTATCCTCCTTGATGATGGACGGTCCCAAATCACTTCGGAACTTTGGGACTTTGAAAAGTCCACTTCTCCTATGCACACTAGGGTTAAGTCTCATGTGCTTACCTCCAGATCCAACACTTGCTGGTCCTTCATGCTCAGAACTAATGGACGGGATCCGTTCCTCTCCTCTACGCTTCCTTTGTTTTGTTGGACGTTGATCTAACAGTCCAGGCTCCTCCCCACAACCGATCTAATGACTGTTGTCACTCCTCCTCCTAATATTTTGACTTCTTCTACCTTGGAAGATTTTTCCAGTGTTCAAAGGCTTCAGACTTTGACCTTCCTCCTGTGAGTCCACATCCTGGATCTCGTCTTCGCTCTCATAAGCATTATCTCTTATGAGCTTTAGGACTTAGAATGAGTCTATCTACCACACACTCCTTGCGTTATCTCTTCTGAGATTTTCGATTTACTCAGTCTCCTAAGGGTCTTGACCCTTATGTTTCCTTTCAAAGGAAAACTTTGTGCCCTCCTGGAAACCTTCTGCTCAAGGCACACCTTGTTGAGCATTTTCTATAGAGTATTCAACAGCTCTGTGAGTATCTTCCTCTGATACTCTTCTCCCTGAAATCAATAAAGAGTTCTCTCTGTGCACACTTGCACTCGCTCTATGCTCATCTGGAAAATCCCTATAGAGTTCTCAACGATTCTTTCTCTCTCTAAACTCAACACAGAGTTCTTCCTGTGCACTCCTTGCACCTCTGGATGAAGGTTCTACGATATCTCTCCTGAACTTCTCTGAGGATAAATTACCTCTGTCAATGCACTCCTTGTGGACAATGTGCACTGATTGCACTTGAAAACTCAAAGAAGAGAAACAATTGTAACTTATTCAATACTTCACCAGTTTACGCATTCAGACCAATCTGATTTAAGAAAACATTCATATTTCATTTTCTTTCTGAGCTCTTCTCTGCTCTGTAATCATTTTCGGGCACTATCCCCTTTCTCTCAGTCCCCAACCCACACGACCATGGGTCGTGACCAAGCGCTAGATCACTAGGTGCTTACACAGGCCTTCAGCTTCGGAATATTTCAAAGCACCACACAACAATCTCTCGCAGTTCCAGACTACCGAAATTGCAACGTAGGGTGGATCAACCATCCACGTCTACTCAACATCTGACAGTTGACACTTACTATGGAACCTCGAGCATATAAATTCCAAAACTTCAAAGCTTCACGACTTCGAAGGATTTCACATCTGCACATCCGAACTGTTAATCTCCAAACATTCCCAATCACCTTTGGTGACATCATTACGTCACATCACTTAACGTTTTCCAATTGCGAGGGCATGCAATGGTGGTTTCGAGAAACCCACCTTTCATACAACAATTCTTCTGACGTTGACACATAACCCTTCAGTGAAACGGCGGTTTGGATTGTGGGATCGACTTGGAGAATTAACTCCCATGCAACTTGGGTCCCTACAATGCCTCCTGGTTGTCGATCTTGATGTATCGTGATCAATGCTAGTGTGGGTCCCCCAAACTTTAACTACGTTATGTAACCTCGGCCCCACTATCTATGTTCATATGACAAGACACATGGTGGAATACTAGCAGCAGATACGTGGCCCATTCAGATGGGTGACACGCGTCACGTTCCAAATTCCATTTTAGTATTCCACGACTCAGAATCCACTTACACTTGGCACACAACCCATGTGCACATGTCACCTCCAAGTGACATCATCATGACTCACTACTTCGGCTCTTTGGGCTTTGGAGCTTTGGACTTCGAAAGTTTCAACTCCTCTAAGCTCACTTTTGCCCAGAGGGCCTTCCCCCAAAGTTCACGATCTACCGACGCATGTCCTCCCTCATGATCAACGACTATGAGTGACTTCGACACTTTGGGATTTGGGAGTTTCAAACTCACAACACTTGTTTCCTCACGAAGTGACTTTCCCCGAAGTCTTAGATTTGTTGACATGCTTCCCTCTTGACAAACTGTCTATATTAACTCCGAACTTCGGAGCTTCGGAAGCTTTCACCCTTCACCACTGTGTTTGACCTTTCGACATTAGCTTGATCCAACGGTCGATCTCTCCTCTCCAGATCTACAGTGTAGATCCACTTCGGAGCTTCGGGCTTCAGCCCTTCTCTTGTTTCTGGCATCAGACTTCATTGAAGTTACGAAGTCCGATGGGATTCCGGTTTAACTCCTCTGCACCTTCCCCAGATCTGACAGTCATAAGGGATTTCCCTTCCTATCGAACAGATCCTACGACACAGAACAGACTCTATTACTCTACAGATTTCCAAAGGAATTCATGGCTAACTGCCTCGCAACACTACCAGATTTGATGGTCATGAAGGATTCTCCTTCTCCTAAACAAATCCTAAGGTCCACATTACTCTACGGCCCAATACCACTTATGTCGTTGTTTTACGACACCCCTACTCCTCCTAAGCTTTGTAACATGGCCAAGGTAACTTCTTGGCACTCAGGAAGGTTATGAGGTTTGAAATTGGTTCCTCTTAACACAATTTCCACCTAAAACTTTGGGTCTAATGACCACTTATCTAGCCCATCTAGTTTCGATGTTAAAACCTTGGCTCTAAACTCAAATTTTGTCTAATTCGACAATAATTCTTTCGAAAATTTTGCTTCATTTTCTACTAACATGGCCCATCCAGGCTTAGTGTTGTAACCATGCTTTGATACCAATTGGTAACATCCCCGATCATCTAGAATTCGGGCAATGCTACTACGCAGACGATTCACTTAGCTCTGATACCAATTTGTAATGTCCCTGGCCATCAACCCCACTGTCGAGCAACGCTACTATGTAGAACATTCACAAACATATATATATATATATATATATAATTCATATTAAATCAAATTAAGTCATTTAACATAGATTTACTGCCATCATACAGACTTAAATAGAATTAACAATAAATATCATTGCAATGGAGTACATGATAATATTACAAGCATCACAGACATGCATTTTAATTGAAATTAAACACATAATGATAGTTATCTTTGAAACTGTAGTAACTCCACCAACTACGTGCAGACCTTCCATGAACCTCCCAGCCTTATACTGCACTTCTCATCATGCTCAATAGTGGGTCACCCCCGAGATGGGACTAAGCTCCACCCAAGGCAAGGGAATCCTAGACTAGGCTGAGGTTACAGGAAAACTACACAGAGCAACCAGAAGGATTCTCTCCAGGAGCCTTCTTACGCCCACTACTCTCAAAATATCATTCCCCACATGCCTGTTCCACCCAGGAGTATACACCTTCACAAGCACATTCCATCAGTGCTTCACCTCCCTCTCTAGGTCTCAGCAATAGGCTGGATCGGGAATTCTCAGAGCTTCGTAGCTAGTGCCAGACTCTCTCTAAGAGAAAACCACTTCCCAATAGACTCTCTCACCTGGAGAGTGTTTCTCACAGGATTGACAACCTGCCTCTTCTACCACGTGCCCGAAAACCCTCTTCTTCAGCACACTCCTCGACTCAGCTCTATCCAGGTGAGGACAACAACAACGTTTCAACACTCATTCACAGAGGGATGACAATAGCAACCAGAAATTGGGTATGGACGTCCAAAAATGAAAATAGCCCACACTAAGACACAACACAGCTCAGTAAGAAACAGCCGATGGCAGCAAGCCACCCTCAGTCGAGGAATTATGTGGTCACAACAACCAACCATTATGACACACACACAACACAGACATATACGGGATACTTAGGCTTCATGGTAGACACAGCTCAGTTCGTCAGTTTTCCCATGGGTTCTCACTAGGTTCGTGACCAGGAAACAATGCAAAGGTTGATTGCATAGGAGAAACAGGTTCAGACTTCGGATGGACGAATGACCAATGAACTCTCGTGGAGGTTGGAAGAATGACCCCAAACACATTTGACTCATCAATTTTAACTACATGCACCCAGGTTGAAACTTGTCTTCCTGGAGCCGCATGAGTTCCACTTAGCACACGTTCCCTTTACGCGAACTTCGGACAACACTCAACATGTCCACCTTAGCCTTCAGGAAATAATAATAAATTATTATCCCCTTTAGAGGTAATCCCCCTAGCTTAGCCACTAGTCCCACACACTTAGCCTCCTCCCTTACCCATCCTTGTGGAAGCTTAGTCCCCCATCATTCTTTCTTCGTGGTCAGTTTTCACGCAGTGATGCTTACATTTTATTAATGATCTTCATAATTACATATACAAAATCAGGCTCCTAGCCTTTAACACCTAGGCTCTCTGGCCTAGTAAGCACATAAGCCCACCATATTATCAACACTTGTCTCACCAGCCTATAAACATGATTACAATTCATAATATCACTGGGGCTCGTCCTTGGGGGTATTACAATTGTGGCTTGCTTAGTGTCTTCCATGGGGAAGCTGCTTGGAGGTTGCCAGTTCTATAGAACAGTGAAGAGAAGAGACTTTGTAGGGATCTGTATGGGTTCCTCCGGAGTGACCTCCTCCACATAATCCATTGGAGGTGATCAGGCCATCCCTCCTTTCCGTTTTGTTTGAATTATCTAAGTGCAGGCCATGGAGAGTGCCCGATCTAGCCTCTATTGTCACCTATGTCTTACAGCCAGACTATACCAGACAGGGTCACGACACAGCCAGCCTCTTTCACGTGACAATGTTGGGTGAGAAAAAGGAGGTGTGACATGACGACTTCCATTATCACCCCCCAGACATTGAATTTCATTGCCGCCAGTTTGTTCACACGAGGGAGCAGTCCCATGGCTCTTGGATGGAAGTTAAGGCAGACTCCCATACTTAATGGAGAGGGGATGTGAGCCATATTGCCATATTTATGACTTGGCTTGGCCTGGTCCGACATGGCCCTTGTGTGCTGTGTGTCACCCCATCTGGGGTTGAGGAGTCCATCTTGGCTAAGTCTTAGCATTGGTCTGAGAGTTCAGAGCGAGGTGAAGTTTGGGCATTCCAGTGGATCAGCTTGATCATGGTAGCCACTCCTTCATTTGCTAGGAAATTTGCTACTTTGTTTGCGTCCCTTTTCACATGAGAGGGGATGATGGTAAGGCTGGGTCGTAAGAGGGAGCCAAAGTCCTCCAAAAGTCTTGAGAGTCTCCAATTGAGTGAGACGTCCAGGGGGTGTTCTCCATGAATAATTTTGGTTATGAGATGGATTATGATCTGGGAATCCCCCTCCATAATGATCTTGTTGTAATGGTGCTCTGTTTCAACCTTGATTCCTCGTAGGAGGCTCTAGATCTTAGCAGCGTTGTTTTTGTTGAAGCCTAGATAGCCTACTACTAGGTGGAGGATTTCTCCATTTGAGTTCCTGAGGATTGCCTCAAAGCCCGCTAGGCCAGGATTTCCTTTTGAAGCCCCATCAAAATTAATATTTGTGAATCCAATTGGTGAGGGGGTCCAAGTGTTCGGGCTACTAGTGGGGTAGTTGGCTGCTGCGGAAGTGGGAGTGTCATCTAGGCCGAGGTGCCAGTTTTGGAGAATAATTCGTTCCTCCAGACTGCACTTTAAGTCCTCAATTTTCCATTTCCTATTTTTGATCATTTCGCAGATTAGATTCATGATTATGTCCCAACTAGAGGTGGGAGGTGAAGCACGAGAGGAGCTACCAGATGTGAGATAGAATTGGGTTATGATAGGTGAGCGAGTCCCAATTTTCTATGGTGTCATTGATGTTGTTTTTGTTTCTATTGGAACGACGCATTATTTGAGACCATAGATCCCAAATTGTCTAACTGTAGTGGAAATGGTTAAAAAGGTGTTCCATCATTTCCTCCTGTAGTTGACAAAGGGAGCAGATTGATGAGCCTATGAAACCCCTCTTTTTGAGATTGTCCCAGGTGAGGATGCGGTTTTGAACTGTGAGCCAGAGGAAGATGGACACTTTAGGCCAGAGTGTAGAATTCCATATCTTGCCCCAAATACTCTCCTTAGCATGATCTTGATAGTTCCCCAACAAGTAGTAGGATTCTTTGATTGAAACATTGCGAGTTATAAAGTTCCCCCATTTGAGGATGCCCGAGCCTACCCTGGTGGAGATTTTCCTATGGTTTGTGTAGGCTCACCAGTCTTGGAGATCCATTTCCCTTGGGAGGTGTAGTTCTGGGTGTTTTTTCTTCCATTTGTGCCATGGCAGGTTCCTGTCAGATGTTCTCGAAAGATCCTTAACCCATCTGAAGATGTTAGGTGGCAGTGAATGACAAAGGGTGTTAAGTTCTTCTAGAGTGGCTAGAGGTGTTTGATGTTTCCATGAATCCTACGAGAATAATGCACTTTCCTCATTATTGATTTCCTAGAAAGCATATTTCTGGACAAATTTTCTATTGAGCCAGGCCGTGTTCCAGATATTGGATCCCTGAATCTGATTAGTTGATCTTCTTGGGTGGTCGGGGCATATTTATGTTTCCAAATTTGTGCCCAGATATCTATAGGGTGTATAAGCCATCTCCACCACAATTTAGCTCCCATAACTTGATTAAGTTTTCCTGGGTCACAGAGCCCTAATCCCCCTAAATCTTTGGGCTTGCAAGGATTATCCCAACCCAATAAAGCCCACTTTTTATCAAGGTGGTGCCCATGCCATAAGAAGTTGCGTTGTATGATTTTGATGGCTTGAATGACAGAATTAGGTGCTTCTAGGGCCGTGAATAGGTAGGTTATCAATGCTTGCAGGATTGACTTGAGGAGCACCATCCAAGTTACGATATTAAGAGGCTTGAAGGTCCAATTGTTGAGTCTATTAGAAATGGAGAGAAGAAGATTGTCCCAGGAGATGGAGCATGCAGTCGCCCCTGTGAGGGGTATGCTGAGATAATTGGATGGAAGGGAGATATTGGGTATACCTAGGAGGTGGGAAATATGATTTTGGACAGTTATCGATGTGTTGAAGAAGTAGATCTTATATTTATCAAGGTTAAGGGCCATTCCTGACGCATCCGCAAAATCAGTGAGAATGGAATTGAGTTTGGTGGCTTATCGAGTTGTCGGGGTGTTTAAGAGGAGGGTGTCATCAACAAACTAGCTATGTGAGGGGGCTGGCTGATTGTTGTGCAGGGGGAGGCCTTTTAGGGAACCCTCCAGGACCGAGGATTTAAGGTAGCATCCCAAAATTTTCACTATTAAAACAAAGAGGAAGGGAGAGAGGGGGTCTCCTTGACGGATTACTCTAGTAGGGGAGAAGGGTTGGGAGGGCACTCCATTGACCACTATAGAGAAAAAGGATGAAGAGGTGAGTGCATGTACTACCAACTGATTATCTCAAAGGCTTTAGAAAGGTCGAGTTTGATGAGCATACCTGGGATCTTAGTCGTCTTCAACGAGTGGATAACCTCGTAAGCGAGGATGATGTTGTCCATGATTTGCCTACCTTCCACATAGCCTGCTTGTTCTTTGGAAATGACAAAAGGTAGGATTGTCTTGAGACACATAGCTATAACCTTAGTGATGATTTTGTCAATGATGTTGCACAGGGAAATCGGTTTGTATTGCTTGGGGTGAGTGACTCTCTCCTCTTTCGGGATGAGGGTGAGGAAGGTGGCATTGAGAGCAAAGAGGACTTGACCTGAGGTTCTAGATTCCTCCACTACTTGCCAAACCTCTTCACTGATCATGTCCCAACAGTGATGAAAGATATCTATGGTGAAGCTGTTTGGACCTGGTGCTTTCCCTAGGGGCATTTCTTTGACTGCATGGTCCATTTCTTCTTGAGTGATGGGCCTCATTAAGGCTTCATTCTATTCCTGAGTTACTAGAGAGGGTATGTGCTTGGTTATTTTGTCGATGGCTGACGTTCTGTCATTATTGGTTGTTGTTAGAAGGTCTTTGTATTAGTTTGTTAGTTCCTCGACAATTTGGTTGTGCTCTTGTATCGGGTTACCTTGAGCATCCTCCAACTCAGTTATCCTATTTATGTATCTATGGTGCACCATTGATTTGTGGAAGAATTTGGTGTTCCTCTCTCCCTCTTTGAGCCATTGAACCTTGTATTTTTTATGCCATAGGATTTATTCCTTCTTTTTTCGTTTTTCTAATTCTGTCTGAAGCTCCTCTTCTTCCTTCATTAATTTTTTGGTTCTGATTCCTGAAATGAAGGTTTTTTGTAGAGTTTCTAGTCTATTCTCAATTTCCTGCATTCGTTGAGATATGTTCCCAAAGGTGGTTTTATTCCAAAGCTTCAGATGTAGCTTGAAATTTTTGAGTCATTGCTTAAATTTGTACATGTAGGTACCATGTTCTATTTATTCTTGGTTCCACCAAGACATTGTGAGATGATGAAAATTGGGGTGGGAGAGCCAAAATTTCTCAAATCTGAAAGGTTTGATTTTTGGCGTCGCACTATGTCTAGGAAAAGTGAGACGGGCTAGTGGTCTGAGCTTGCTCTTCGAAGAATGTTGGCCTCTATGGTAGGATCCTCCACCAGCAGGGCTTCCATTACGAGGAAATGGTCTAGCCGGCAAGAAACCTGCTGATGTCCAGATCTGCGGTTGGACAAGGTGAAAATGCCATTTTGGGCTTCTATGTCTACAAGATTTAGTTAGTTAATGAGGGTTCTAAACTTACCACTGTCTTTCTCCAGCCATTTAGTACCCTCAGTTTTTTCCTCCAGAGTCAGGATCATATTGAAGTTGCCTCCCAACACCCAGTTGGGTGTGCTCAATAATGATCTGATGGAATTTATCCGCTTTAGGAAGCTCTATTTGTACTGTAGGCTTTGAGGTCCGTAAACATTTGTGATTTCCACTTCCTTGGTTGATACTATGACTATGAAGTGTGTCGTAGTCGTACCTACAGTGGAGAAGGGTCAATCTATTGTGACAGTTGTGGGGTTCCATAAAATTACTATTCCTCCTGACGCGCCAGAGGAGTCTGTGTGGAGGGAGCCACACCCTCTCCAGCAACAGTGAAATATAGTTTATGCTTCTTCTCCAACACATTTTTCCTCCTATATGTTAAATTTACATGCAGCAACGAGATCCATTCTCCTGGAAGATGGCTAAGACCCTAGACGAGATCTAGGGCCCCCAGTGCATTCCTGGGGTATGTGGTCTGGGACCAAATTGGTAAAGACCCTAGATATCTCTAGGGCCCTTGGTTTGTAACCAGGGTAACCATGCCTGGGGCATGAGAGTCTTGGTCTGGGACCAAGCATTTGAAGACCCTAGATATCTCTAGGGCCC
>JZKD02S2269503.1:441922-454218 GCA_000966675.3 Picea glauca | reverse complement strand
TGTGGTTGTTGAGCTATCTTCAGGGGTAGGTTATTGTACGAGGTATGATTCCTACTTGCTTCTACTTTAGTTTAGATCTAATTTGATTATATGATCATGGAGTTAGCTTTGTATGAATCTATGAGTTGTGCTCATTGTCATTTGTTTATGATAAGTTTCAGATTTGAATTCTTCTGAAGTCATATGCTTCTGTGTGTTAAAGATCTGAGTTATCTAGACCTGTTGTATTCAGATAAGATGTTGTCTTAGATCTGAGCTAACTTACATATGATTTCTGTGTTGTATCTTTAAGCTGCCTCTAACTGTTCTAGATCTATCCTACTATGTGTTGTTGCAGACCTAAGATGAGTGTTCAGTTCTATAGTTACAATTTTAGATCTGTCTCTTAGATCTGAGTTTAATATATGATCAAGAGCTCCTCTATTAAACAGCTACAGTTTGCCTTACTTGTGATTTACTTACAGATCTAATTTGTCTTGTTTATTAGAAAAATTAAAAGAGACTAACATTCTGCATTTTACCCTAAAATCTAACACTGTAGAAGGAGAACATCTGGATTTTCTGTGCATATATAGTCTTGGAGAATCCTCTGCTTGGATTTTCTATTGAGTCCTCTGATATTCCAGGTTATGATCTTCATCATAGTGATTGGGGAGGTGCATGGATGTAACCCTCTGAGAGCCTTTGAAACTGGCCTGAGTTGAGCATGAAGTTCCCTACCTCTTTGATGAGTTGGTGGGTGGATTTGTGGCCTCGTCTTTTGTTTTCTCTTGGAGCGTGCTTTGAGTTTGTTCTTGGGTCTGTGGCTATTCCCAGCCCTACAGTGGATCCGACTGTGGAATCTATGAAGACATTATGAACCTTTCTGAGTTGTTCTACAAGGATTTCCTACAGATCCTTCTAATTGAGGGCCTCCTCTAGTTTTTCAAGCTCTATGTCTGCCAAGTCTTGTTCATCTAACTACATCAGGTTATCCCCATTTTCCCTCAGTTTGTCTCCTTGGTGATCTTCTTTACTTTAGGCAGATGGGTGCGTGGCCTGATCTTTTCCTTTCTCTTGGATTTTCTCTTAATGGGGATCTTGGATATCTTCTTCTTCCAGCAGCTGATTCAGAATGTCATAGGAGTTCTTGGTGGTTATTTTTGGAGCGTTATCTAGACTATTCTTCCGTGGTGGGTTCTGTTTCCAGCCTATGACTATGGTGAAGCCATCTTTTTTTTTTTTCTCTCCGGCTTTGGGGGCTTTGGAATTCAGGGGGCAGTCTCGAAAGAGGTGGCCATGCTCATGACATTTTTTGTAGTGAAAGGGGATGTGCTCATAGTCTATTGTTTGGTTCCAATCCTCATCCTAATATTCCAGGGTCACTGAACATGGTAATGATTTTGAGATGTCCATGTATACACAGATCCTGGCATAGGAGGTGTATTTTCTTTGTTTTGTGGCTTCCAACGATTTGACATATCGTCCCACAGTATTTCCTATTCCCATAAGTATCTTTTCCAGCTGGAACTCCTATGGCAAGGAATAGAGCTTGATCTAGACTGGGGCCATGGTAAAATCCTCCTTTTTTGGACTGAAGCGGTCTTTCCAGAATCACAGGAATAACCCTACCGAGTTGTAGAAATACGACCCATTATCAATGATTATGTCCTTGTCTTCTAGGTTGTAGAGGATAATCATGAAAAACCATTTGGAGTTGAGCTGAACATCGTAGTCTCCCTTAGGGTTCCACCAATATTTAATCCATCGTAATAAATCTCGTTCAGAAGGCCAAAGCCCTAAGAACTTGCCTATTAGGGTGTGCTCCTCATGAACTGGGTGTGTTCACCTACCCTTGTTGAACTAATGAGATATCTAGGTGGTTTTTCCAATTGGGGAATGCATTTACCTGGTTCCTATCCACGATATTCCTTTGGATGAGACGTGCTTGGCTCCACATCCATTTCTTTTCTAAGTCCCTGCTCTTTGGTCAAGGGTTGCTCTCTCATGTGCAGCGGTGGCTCAAAGGTGGGTTGCCTGGCTCTTGTTCTCTCTCTATCATTGGTCGTTACGTTTTTGTATGAGAGGGTCCCCCCCCCCCCTCTGGACTCATCCTAAACTCTCAATCGCAGGGAATCTGGTCGTACCAATGCGGATCTTGCAACAGGTACAATTGCAGGTTGGTCATAACATATAGAGAGTCGTTGAGGGATCGCTAGGGTTTTTGCATGCTTATTTGAGTATGAGTAATGTTGGATGTTAATGACAAAGGGAATTTATAATAGTATGAGGGATATAATAGTGGAACAAACATATAACCATTCTTTTAAGTTATGGTACAAAAATCAATCCAATGAATCCAAGAACCAGGTTATGTTTAAACTATAATCATTGTTTCAAGAGTAATCGCCAATAATATTTTTGTGAGAATTGCAATAGAAAAAATGTACAATAATAAATAAGAATGATTTGTTTAGAAATTAATATTGCTAAACATGTATTTCTATATTATGTATACTAGTCTAAAAAGTTACTAAATTGGTAGTCTTGCAATATTTACCTCATATTCATATTGATGTTTATTAAAAAAAAAATTGAGACTACTAGGAAGATCAAATATGTTTAATGAGATGATACCTAAAACATACTAGTAGGGATGTCCAAAAAAGTGCACAAGGAGATGGTAAAAGAATTAAGAATAACTAAATCATGAGAAGAGATATTCCAATAACCATAGTCATTAAATGTATGTAATCATTATTTTTTGATATATTTTATCAATGGGTTTTATCACATGAAATACTCACTTTCAATTGTTTTGTTATTGTATAAAAGAAATATAAATGAGATCTATTCATCACATCGGATAGGACACCTAGGTAAAAAAAAGTTGATCACAATTTTATGAGTACTTATTTTTCCTTATTATTACATAATTTTTTTTAATTTTAATTAATTCAAAAATTTTCATATATGTTTTCTACAAGGTACTCACATTCAAACAAGACCACATGAACATTTGATTAACATTGGATTAAGTATGGGTTGTGAGCATAGGTTGGATTATCAAGGAGTGATTGAATAATTTGTAAGTAGATATACCATTTTATGTCTCATATTTCATAAATATTAGAAAAACAAAGTATTCAGTAGAGCCAACAAAAGATATGTAGAGAGACAACATGAACCACGACTTCAAAAACATGTGTATTGTTTATGAAAAACTCATTTCTATGGTAATTTTACCATTCTACATACTCATTACACTTTATTTCTATGTTTGTAGATGGAAGATGGAGAGGAAAAGAAAAATCAAGCTAATCAAGAAAAAATTGCAAATTATACAATTAGAACATCCCCTATGCATGATGAATAAATGAGAAATGAAGGAAGCTTGAGCACTAATAGTAGCTCAAGCGATGAATGACAATCAATATAATGAATGTTACAAGTTTTATATTTTGGAATGTTTGTATGTAACAATGAGATATTTTGTTTAACATGGACATTCATATTCTCTCATTTAGTATGGCAAAGGGTTGTCAATAATTGTAACAACAAAACCTTGGCATTTTGTTTATCATAATCGTTTATGTTGTCTGAACTTGTATGATAATGTGTTACTTATTCTTATATAATAAAATGGGTTTCTTATTCTGTTTCATTATAAATTGTTACAATATATGGATTACTTACACTATTACAATGACTAGATGTATAATTAGTTGACATATTTGTTTAAATGATAAAATAATGTAATGATTATATCCAAACACATTAATTAAAATATATAAATTAATATTAGAATTAGAATTATTTTATTTTGTGATCAATAATTAGAATTTTATAATAAAAAAAAACAAAAAAATACATTTACATACTTACAAATTTATTAAATAATATTTCGGAAATTTTTCCACTAAAAAATATTGATGCATTATATTCATTTATGTACATTGGTATGTTTATGCACTTACGTACATCGATGCATTTATAACATGTGTATTAACTCATGCATATTCAATATATAAGAAATAGTATGCATGATATTATAGGATGGACCGGTGCTCATTACATCTATTTGTGTACAAGTGCTTTTTGTATGTATTAGAACACCAATGTTATTGATAAAAGAAAATAATTGATTCAGTGAATATCTATCGATATGTTTTTAGTTATTGAAGAATCGATGAATATAACCATATTAAGTGAATTTGCTCTCATTATTACAATATTGACACTATTACCTTCAATGATATCATTCCCATTTCCATCATTGTTACCATCACCAATACTTTTACCTAGATTTAATATTACACAAAGAGATATGTTGTGCTAGTTCTTAACAATATATATAATACTATGCTTTATATTATATACTATGCACCCATGCATTTTAAATATCGATGCAATGATGCACCATACTATAAGAAGCACACTAGAAAAAATAATTCTACTAAAACCTCTAACCACCTAATTGTTTTTAGTTATCTTAAACCTATGTAGAAACTTATGCTTTAATTAGTGGAGGATTTTGTGGAGTTTTTTTTTTAATTTTGACTAATCTTGTAAGACTAAAAATCTTTGATAAAATAATATATAAATTGTTGTGGTTATTTCATTGGAACAATTCATCACAAAGATCTTGCAATTTTTTAAAATCTCTTATTATGCAATGTTTTGATTTATATTCAAATTTAAATTTACTAGCTTAACACATAAATTATTGAAATAAATTGAAATTGAAATGAAATAAGTTAATCACATAACACACCATCCACACAATGAATTAAAGACGTACCCTTGGAAAAACCAATATGGGAAAAACCCAACTAGAAGGTTATCCCTTGCCTTGCTCTTTTCTTCTCAATTATAAAATGAAAATAAAAAGAAAGGGGTGCTCATTATGGATTTTGTGTGGACACTATATCCAATATGGATGTACAAGATATTTTACTTCCCTAATTTTTCTCCAAAATCCCACTCCCAAATGATCTTGTCAACTATGGAATAATAATGATACAACAAGAATGTAACCCCTTAACATGGTATGATAATCATATAGGGTTAGGGTTATGGTTTTTACATGCCTCAACTCCCAATTAGGTTTATGGTTTTGGACCCTCTAGAATATTCTTGAAAGTCAACATGTTACTAGTTCCATATGTGTGATCAATGGGAGCTAATGTGGTATCCACTAGGTATCATGGTGGTCAATAGGATAGGTCAACCTATCGGAGGCATAACCTTCCCATATGAACTCTAATTGCAATTATTTTCATGTCATTGGAAATCTCTCAATGTGAAGAATAACATCAAGAGTTTATGAACTTCGTTCTCACTTTGCTTACCCCAAAAATGGCCATTTAATGCCTCTAATTGAGTCTGGAAGGTTTTGGACCTAAATAACCCAAGTGAGACTTGCCCCTAAAATGGATCATACATGCCAATAGCTCCAAATTTTCCACTCAAAAATTACCAAAATAGATGCATAATTATATAATAATCTATTTCAAATCATAAAACCTCTACTAATTGGTGTTTTCCTTGTGGTATTTGAAGTAAAATAAGTGAGTAAAACATCATAATGAACATGTACTTTGAATGAAAGCTAAGCTTTAGACTGTAAAATAGATCTAACATTGAGGGTTTGTTTAAAACATCCAATATTTGTTTGAATAATGGGCCAATAAGACAAAATATTTTAGGTGGATATGGATCTCGAGGTATGTAATAGATTTCTCTAAAATTGATTGCTTTCTAATGAAAATAGAAACAACTATGGTATTCATAATGGATCCAAAATATCAAATTATGAATATCTCTAAATATACAATAACATATACCAAAAATGTCATTATATATTAAACAGGAAAAAAATAAAAGGTTCTTTTAATTCCATCTCTCTATTACAATCATTACATATATCTTAGTTCCTAGACATGTGATGATCAATATTCATTTTTAAATGGTGATAACAAATGATAAACATTTCAAAATAAATGTAAAATTAATAAGAGAGATAACATCTAGAATAGCTCACAACCAATCTACATGTGCATAAATTAACTAGCATACCCCCAAAGTAGGGGAAAGGAAACACTAAAGTGAATTGGGATGGTTACATTGTTTAAATACCATGGGATTTTGTCTTTGGATGGAAAATGAATGCTTCACAAGGTCCATATTCATCCCACATGTCACGAGATATTTTGAATGATCCTGAAACTCCAAATATGAATCACCTAGCTACATGCCCACCTACAATGATGAGAGATATGTGACCACAACTTTTCCAAAGAAAAGTGGAAGAGGGAGAAGAGGAAATGGCATACAACGAAGGTGGGAGAAGAACTGCCCCTTAAACAATCCTTCAATGTAATTAACCATATGAGAGATGACGAAATATCCCATCTAGAACCAACCTCTTAAGGAAAACGTTATGAATAATTATTATATCATGATGTACCTACCTGAATGAGATAAACATTAACTCACATTTATTCATTTTAATTTTACTAAATTATTTATAAATCCTCGGTTAAGAGGGATCTTTGTTATATTTCTTTACCTTTCAATATTGATGGATTGTTTGTGAGTGATTATGTATGTCTCTTTGACATGTTCATCGGTTGACAGTTTCTCTGACAACACAAATTGTATCGATGTGCACCATTATACCACCCTTGATTCATTCTTTGGGGATTATGTGAGAGTAATAAGTTTATGGTTTTTTCTTATCCAAAAATACAATCATTCCTTCATAAACATTTCAACAACAATTGAAACATTTGAATCACAGAAAATCAAAATCCTCAGTTCAAATGACTCATCAGTCTATTAAAGGTGCAGAGAAACAAACAACTCGTTATTCTTCCATAAATGAAATCAAAACCAAATTTTAAGTTAATTCTAGTTTTTCGCTTAGTTTCATATATCATTCTTGAGCTACATAAGTTGATCAGTCATTGAGTTTTTATCTTCTTCATTGACATTAACATACAAAGGTTCAAGTTTACCAATAAGAAGCCACCAAAATTGTGAATGAAAGTAGTTAATTCATTTATTTATTGTTTGTACAGAGAAACTTTCATATAATCTTAAAGATATTGTAAAAGCATTTTGCTAAGATAATAATCAAACATAGGTTGAAGTCACCCAATTTTTACTACACTTGCTTTGTTTTACATGTATATTTTTTTTTATTGTATTTCTCATTTTCTAGATGCATTTATTATGTAAATTTTCATGGGAAGGAATATACATTAGTGTACTTATTTCTTACAAACCAAATGCATATTTTTACCTTAAAAAAATGTTATTTTACCTCAAAAAATTATAATATTTTGTTTAATTTTCCACCTCAAGTTACATCGCATACAAACCTTATAAGTTAGAGGGAATCCATAATATATATGTCCTTAGTTCTTACTTTTGTATTCTACTATAAATTGCAAAGATAGAAATCGACACTCATGCTTGGAAATTTCAAAAATACAAATTCTCACACAAGTTATGGAAACTTCAAAAATATAAATTCACACATACTAAGGGTTTTAGATTTATGGATGAAAATTATTAGGAAGTTCGAGATAAAGTACTACATCAGTCAACACATCCAATGATTAGGCTTTCTCCATTTTCTGGTGGATATAGTCCAAATGTTTTGAAAATTAAATGGAACAACAATTTTCAACTAAAAATTACATCTTGATGTGTCGAATCATTTTGCCCCTAATGAGAAAAAAGAACTAATATATATGCATTTAATTTCACTTTTCTTAATGCATTATATTGCTTGATTAATTTGTATGATTGTTCTATTTCTATAGCTCTCAATATTGACGGTTTCCTTGTGAGTTCATGTCTATTACATGTTCAAGGATTGGAAGTTCCTTCCATAAAAATAATTTTATATATTTGTACATTCATTATTTCATAAACATTTCATCCATAATTCAAATATTCATGTCTCAGTGAAAATTAAAATCTTTCTAGTTTAAATGACTTACCGGTGTATTAAAGTTTTAAGGCAGTAGAAAATCATGATTCTCCCAGAAAACAAGGATTAATGTACCATGGGTTGTTGGACATTAACAAATCAAATCCCAAATTTGAGTTAATTTTGGTTTTTCTTACTTTAATATCTCATAAGCTTCAACTTCATATATTGGATTAGTCCCATCATAGATCCACGTATCACTAAATATTCTATTCCTTGAAATTATCCTCTTTGTCAATGTTAGGCTTATTGAAATTTAATTTCTTTTGTAATTTGTGATTAAAAAATTTCACATTTCCTGTTTCGGATTATGGCCTTAGAGAGGAAACATGTTACACATACTTTGCACATTCATATCTTTCTCCCAAATCATCAACTAAAAATGAAGAAAAATAATTCCATGTCAAAATTTAACCTACAACCAATGGTGTGAGATGTTATCCACTCATCGATGGTAAGTAATCACCCATTTATTATATGAGATGAGTGAAGAGGAAAGTTAACTATGGTGTTGAAACTAGTTTGGGAATATTAATTGAACTTCACTTTCTTAGGTGTAGGAAAAGGTAATAAAACTTCGAGGCATGTCAAAGAGATTTTAGGCATTTCAAACAAATGTTTTCTATTTGAGTAAGGATGTGAGAACTCAATCTCAATCTTCCTCTATTATGTTTTACTCACATGATAATAAAATCACTTCCTAAAAACATCTTAATGCAATTAACATATGATAAAATCGCGGGTTTGCATACCTGGGCATGGATAATGGTCATGAAAACTCAAAATGGGTTTGATTTAATTTCATTGTGTACAAACCCTAGGAAAACCCTACGAAAACCCCATCCCCGTGATTCAATCATGGGGAAATCAAATAAAATAGCAAGCAAATCAATGCCAATTTAACATAACATAAGTATTACCCTTGTTTTTTGATTAGGAGCCTTTGCAAAAACAAAAATAGAGAAACAAGGCTTGCACGCTAAATCCTAAGGGGTCGTTTGGGCTTTAAGTTTTCCAAGGAAAAATTCACTTCGTCCATGTGCTCCATAATATTGTTGGACTCCTAGACCTCCATGAAAGTGGAAGAGCGGAGAACAATTGGGGGTTTCTCCCTCTGCTTTGGCTCCCATGAGGTGGAGTCCTACAAAGAAGACACTAAGGAGAACCTCCTAAATACTCCTATGAACTTATCTCTTCTTCTTAGTCTAAGAATGTCCAACTAATGTTTTTGTTACGTCGTTGGTACTTTTAGATGATCATTGTGTCTTTATGCCTTGCCTTTGGTTTTTTTTTTGTTTTGTGTTATTTCATCAAGATAATTTAGACCTATCCAAAAATAGATACAGTTGAGATTGAGAAAAAGATGGATTGTATGAGAAAAAATGTCCCAAATCATGTATGTCTTCCTATCTACACCACGTCGATTAGATAAATTTGCATTACTGGTATATTTACAATAAAAAAAAAAAAAAATCTCCAGAAGAGTCCTCATTGCCTCCTCTTAAAGAACCTCTACATGAACCTCATAATGGAGAAGTAGTATGTGTTATTATTAATATACAAAATAACTTGTAGTTCAATATTAGAACAAGAAAATCATCCTCTCTAGTTGTGGGTGGGAGGTGGGAGCAAAGTGAGTCGATAATAGTAGATCCATAAAACGCATGTAGAGCTACTAATAATACATATCAGGCCACAGATATTTCTCTTTCATTGTTCAACCATTCATGTAACAAAGGTTGAGGTTTGATGGGCGTGTATAGCTTGGGAAACCACCTAGGTTGAACTGAATTGCTTGAAAGCCGAAGCAAAGGGTAGACTAGGATGAACAAGAAACCTGGAATTTTATTCCCATTGAGTAGTGGTAGTTTGGAGTTAGTTAAGGAGAAGATACGTGTTGGAATTATTGATTTTGTGTTTTCATTGATGACAACATGAGTCAAACATGTACAATAGATAGAGAAAAAGGAAGATCACCTTGGGGCAAAGGTAGATCACTTTGGGGTAGAAGAAATTTGTGATCACTATTGATCACGATAGGATAAAAAATGATCCTATGTTCCTAAAGCTCAAGAGAGGTAGCATGCATATGATCCACATACGTAAGGAGTAACGAAGCATAAGGAATTAAGAGCTCGGGAGGGTTAGTGGCTAAATATCAGTGCATAAAATAATGCACAAACGTTAATCGAA
The DNA here is from genome assembly GCA_000966675.3 of Picea glauca. NCBI lineage: Eukaryota > Viridiplantae > Streptophyta > Pinopsida > Pinales > Pinaceae > Picea > Picea glauca. The sequence goes on along the minus strand of JZKD02S2269503.1, from coordinate 444,044 downwards.
GCTCAAAAGAGATGGTGCATTTGAAGTTACATAGGAGACAGAGTTCTACGAGTGAGGAAATACTTTTGTAAAGGATCAAGTTATAGGAGCCATTCATTCTTAGTTCAATACAATCCAGGATCATTAGATTAAGGTGAAGTCAGAGACTGTGAATGATTAAATCTCAACTGTCATATATGGAGCAGTAGCATTATGAACTGTTGGATCAAGCCAGAATCATAGATCAAGAGAGATTAAAAAGAGCCATCATATTTCATGGAGGAAATTCAAGTGAGCTCTCAATCGTTAGATCAGTTCAGGATCTATCCTAATCGTCAGATAGAACCAAGTGGAAGGACAGGATAAGCGGACCCCATAAGACACAAAGTCTTGAAACCCCCAAAGTCCCAAAGTAAATAAGGGCCATCAGATCTAGGAAATGAATGGTGATCGTTGGATGAGGATAGGATATTCCAATGGTGGTCAACTCCAGCATTGACCACTTCGATGAAAATGAGTCTAAATCATGTAAGTTTACTTGAAGGTTGAAGCCTCGAAGTTGCAAAATCTCGTTGACCATCGGATCAAAGGAAGAGAAGGGAAATCCCGTCAACCTTTGATATGGAATAAATTTTCAACCGTCAGATCATACTAAGGAAAGAAGGTGGTCAACTCTAGCACTAACCACTCTGGTGAAAAGGAGTCTAAAATAGGTAAGTTTACCCGAAGGTCAAAGCCCCAAAGTCACGAACTCTTGTTGACCGTCGGATCGGAGGAAGAACATGAAATCCCATCAACCGTTTATTTGGAGTGAAAATATTGAAATTGTCAGATCGCACTAAGGAAGAAGGTGGTCAACTCCATCTTTGACCTACTTCGAAAATAAGAATCTCAGATAAACCAAGAACTCCCGAACCCTGGAGTTCTAGAATAAACAAAAGTCATCGATCAAAACAAGAAAAGATATATGGTGATACGATCTATTGGGTACTTCGATAATGATCAAAATATGGTATAAAAGTGCCAAAACTCTCGAAGCCACGAAGTGTAAATCCATGATCCAGAAGACAGACATGTGGCCCAATCATATGGTGACAAGTGTCAGGGTCTAGTGGGCACTTTAGGTATAGGAAATACATGAATCAAGGTGACACATGGCAGCCACTTAGCCAGTGAAATGTCAACAATGACATCATCAAGCCACGTCACTCTGGGACTACATCCTCCGGGGATATCCAGCTTCTCCTAACAACTAAAATATTTGAAGCATCGAAAGTTGAAGTAACGAATTAATGTTTGGTCGTTGATCTAAGATCCTACAAAATATTTCTTGACCATATGATCAAGTATAGTGGAAGGATAGAGTAAGTGGGAATCACGAAGTAACGCTAACCATTGATCTACTTCAGGAGCGTTCTTGACCGTTGATCAAGCATAGTGGAAGGATAGCATAAGCGAAGGTGTTAACCGATAACAAGAGGTCACCGCCATTCTATGACTTATTCGATAGGTAAACCTCTGGAGGGATTTCTCTACTCCAGAGTTCTAGAGCCATGAATAGTTGAAGTCCCGGAGTGAAGGAGAACCGTTCATTTCAAGTCCTGATTAAGTCATGATCATTGATTTGTTTTATTCTCGAGGATAATGTTGAAATCATTGGATTAACACATGTTAGGATTTTCACTTGGTCATGGGTTCTAGTCTCATGATAGAGGAATAAGGTTGAAAGAAGAAATGCTAGGAACAACGCTTAAATGGATAAGCTCATGGTTTTGAGTCCATGGTCATTTGAACATTGGGTTGAAGGAAGCACCTAATACATAATTCATTTATGTAAACAGCTTAAGGGCTTTAACGTAATTTGGTAGATATTAACACCATAACAATAAATAGAGAAGGCAATAGAGCGAATATGATTTGTTGGAAAACTTGGGAATGCCGCAGAATCATGGGAATGCTATAATGAGTCAATCCATATCTGTGATCAACTCATGAGGACAAAATTCGAATCAAGATTAGTCTTATAATTAAATTGAGAAACTTATAATGAAGAGGTGCAATGGTTTATGTAAAAAAGACAAAATGGTTCAATCCTATACCTATTGAAATACTATATAAACCATAAGTAGTGGTGAATCTAAGT
>JZKD02S2269503.1:381296-420269 GCA_000966675.3 Picea glauca | reverse complement strand
GTAGCAAGGCAAGCGAGCAGGAAAAATAGCGTTGGCAGCATCCAAGATCTATTTACAAAGAAGATCGACGGTCATCGGGTTTTCGGAGCTACCGAGTTGCCCGAGGTTTAGCACAAGAGGGAGCACCAATAGTTCAAATCAGATTTGGGTTGTCCGATCCAACCGAGACAGGTGGAAGCCTATCGGCGTATCAGGTATCGGGAGTCAGGAAGATCTCCGTCCATTGCACTTGAAAGTGCCGATCAGAGAAACTCCGAAGCTCCTTTCGAACTAAGCCCAGGATCTCAGCACCAGGTCATATCAAGCGAGCGGGTGAAGGGGGGAAAACCCCTTTATAATAGCAAATACTATCTGGGTCATCCATCTAAAGGACGCGCAACACGCATCCACGTCAAGTCAGCATTCGGGAGTTTGAGCGGTAAGCATTCCTCGCCATTTTACATTTCGAAACCCCGAACCCTAATAGAGCCGAAAGCGCCGAAACTCGGGCCCACAGTATTACCGGGTTAGCTCAGAGCCATCAAATCAGTGGGGAACACATGGCAACCGTTAGGACCTCCCGGCATTTCTCCCATCGCGACTTTAAAGGAGAAAAATCCTAATCCTTTCTCATACGCGAACCCCGAAATTCCAAAAGCACTCTGACAGAGAGGCCAAAGGCGCCTAATTCAGATTCAAGAGAGGGGACGCTGTGTTCTCCAGGCACTGATTCAATGTGATCTAAATCCCGATGCCATCTTGAGAATAAACGAATAAGAGATAAGGTGGTTGAAGCCTCGCTTCACTCATTAATTACAGGTTATGGATGTCCCGACTGAAGGTCCACCCGAGATGGTCCTCCATACTGATTCTTTCCATGGAATCCGCGTCGAGTCTCCAACTCGCCAGGGAAGCCTGCACACGCCAATTCAACATTTAAGGGCTCGGCTACCCCACTGGCGCGAGCCATGAAGAATTAAGGTAGCGTATGACAATAGAATGCAGGCCAGATGTGATTGAGGAGACGCCTCTGCTGGGCGAAATGGGGAAGAGCATATGTAGGCATTTTGGCCATTTTTTGTATCTATCGATGGTAGAGTAGAGCTCCCTACTGTAAAGTTTTAACAGATATTCTAGTTTTCTGGTTATGCATTTGTATATGAGATCTCTTGTTTTATGACAGATAGTCTTTCTTACTCCATCTAATTTTCGTCTCATGCTAAGAGAGTTCGTGATTGACTGATTCGCGCGAATTATTGCAGTTATGTTATGATAAAAGATTTATTGTTGCATTATTGCATTCTCTGGATTTTGCGTTTGAATGTAAGATGATATTGCGTTTGGACGTCTTCTTCCACAGCCTATTAGAAACTCGATGTTAATAACAGATCTCTTCTTTTCTCTTATATAAGTCTTCCGCATGTTCACCCTTTACTACAGCTCATTGTCTGAAGTTTATATAAGACCTCACTCACCTATGCATGCCTGGCCTAGTTTTGGATTTGGAATGATATTGTTTTGAGTTGGATTCCATTCGGTCATCCCATCTATAAACCATCGTGACATAAAACTGATGGGCATCGGGCTCTACTCCTGCAAGCAATCCAGGAGTGACTTCTGACGCTAACATAATGGAAAGGGTCTTAGTTGAGATTGATGTTATTGTTGGCTTGATGGACTCTCTGGAAGTTGAATGGTGCGGCCAAGTTATGATCTAGTGCCTGGACTACCAAGGGATACCTTTTTGATGTCTGCTTTGTCGCCGCACTGGACATTTAAAAAGAGACTGTTCCTTTAGTATAGGTGATGAAGAAGCTGAGGATCCATAGGAAGATCCTTCATTGGATTTGTATTTGAATGAAGAGGATTCAGAAGCACTAGGTGACCATGCTTACTCTAGCGAACTAGATTCGATGGAAGATACGTCGAGAAATCTCATAGGTAAGTTAAGATCATTTTGTCCAAGATTGTTTTCAAATTTATTTGCATGGGAGCGAGATTATTTGGGTAACTCCTCCACAGTGAATGTTGTTCCCAGTGCTTCTCTTAGTACTGCTAAGGACAACCTGGACTTAGGGGGTTCTACCTTCGAGTCAGAAAGGGTCATACCAGACTCTGTTGCACTTGCCATTGCTCCCTCTCTACCCATAGTTTCTCTGCCTGTGTCTGGACAGGTTAGTCCCCTACTTGCTCAACCTTCTCCCGAATCTGACCCGACTCTAGATGACGTCGTTGACTCTCTCATTCCTTCTCTCAGAGAATCAGTTAGTCCATTAACACTTCCAATTTACTAGGGACGGGATCTCCACCCGTCTTACACCTCCAATTCACCACTTTGCTCTACTTCTAGCAAGAAAGATAACAAGGGGAAAGAATTTGCTTGGTCATGGGGATTGGGGATGGAACTATCTCACATTAAGACATGTAGTGTTCGCAAAAAGTCTCATCAAACTTCTACTGTAGAACAGTTTTCATGTTCCACTCACGATTCAGGGGCGCTTAGAGGCATGAAATCCCTTGCAAGGGATAAATCATGATACTTTTGTCCCTGAATATACATGGGGTTGGAGGCCCCCACAAATTGCCTTCACTTCGAAGATTGTTGATTTCTACAAAGTCAAATATTATTTTTCTATAGGAGACTCTAGTGGATGAGGAAAAGGCCATTTTCTTCATGTCTTCTCTCTTCCCTTCGTGGATGATTTCAGTAGTTAGTTCTTTTGGGAAATCCGATGGATTGTTGGTAGCATGGAATCCTTGTGTTTTTAGTTACAATCTTACCTATGTGTTGGAGGAATTTTGTTGATAGACATACATTTACCGGATAAAAGCAGGATCGACCTACTAAATGTATATGGACCCTGCACTAGTAGAAAATAGTTTTGGGACTCTGTAGTGTCCAAAGGATTTATAGCTCGGGATAACCTCATTTTAGCGGGAGATCGAAATTTTATGACAAGTGTTGATGAAATATGGGGTGTTGGGGATTTACCCAACCCCTTGGCAGGTTACTTTAGAAATCTTATAGGGAATTCTCACATGGTGGACATTCAGCCAACAGTGTTTGTGCCTACTTGGTGCAATGGCAGAACTGGGGAACATGGAATACAAAAAAGTCTTGACAAGGTGCTGGTTTCATAAACGCTTCTAGTTGACTCCGCCAGGTACAGATCTTGGGTTGTTTACCCTTTTTTATTGGATCATGCTCCAATGCTCTTTCAGTTGAATCACGCTTACATTTCCATTGCCTATCCATTTAAATTTAACCCTGTCGTATTGGTTGAATATTATTTTGTGGATATAGTTCAGGAGGTTTGGAGTTCGGATCAGGATAGTAATAAGATTGGAGCACAAACTAGACTAGTTCAAAAGCTCTCTAAACTTAAAGCCAGAGTTAAATTGTGGAAAATGGAAAAAAAAAAATAGACATTCATGCCCTTGACCTATTAGAGGAGCAGATTACAAATATCACAATGAAGAGATGGGATACTGACTTAAATATAGATAGGAGACATCGATTGAATGTTCTGGAATAGGAACAGAACAAGTTGATGATGGAGGAGGAAGCACGATGGCGCTTGAAGAGTAGAGCTACCTAGATTCAGTGTGGTGACAGAAACACTAATTACTTTCACAACTTTGCCAGCTTTAGATGCAATAAAAAATTTTTGTGGGAAATTGAAGATGATCAGGGGATTTTACATAAGGGGCAGGGTGCATTAAAAAAATAATCAAAACATTACTTCAGCTCCTTTTATAAAGAATCAGATGAGAATAAGATCATGGATCAGGTTGCAACTGTCAGAATGTATCCAAAATTGGTTTCAGATGTTGATGTTTTAATCCTTGAAAATTCAGTCATTGAGAAGGAAATATTAGAGGTCTTAAAAGGTTTTACAAAAGATAAAAGCCCGGGTCCTAATGGACGGACTGTGGAATTCTTCATTGACTTATTTAACCTGGTTGCTAAGGATTTGTTGGAGGTAGTTGAAGAATCTCGCACATCTGGTGAGGTGAATAGGGAATTAAACTCGACCTTTATTGCTCTCATCCCAAAAGTAAATGGCCCAAAAAACTTTGGGTACTTTCACCCTATTGTCTTATGCAATATCTACTACAAAATAATTTCAAAGATTATAGCTACAAGACTAATACCAATCCTCTCTAGAACCTTATCTGAGGAACAATTTGGATTTTTTATAGGTAGGCAAATTACTGATGTGATCGGGACTGCACAAGAGTGTCTCCACAGTATTAAAGGAAAAAAAATCCAGGCCTTAATCCTCAAAATTGATTTACAGAAAGCATTTGACTGCTTAAGCTGGGACTACCTAAGGCTGTTTTTATTACATTGTGGCTTCGGGTTGTCCATGACCAATTGGATAATGGCTTGTATCTCATTGGAAACCTTTGCAGTTCTAGGCAATGGCGAACCTTCAGATTTTTTTCACAGTGCTAGGGGTCTTATACAGGGTTTCCCCCTATCGTCGCTGCTCTTTATCCTTTTTATGGAGGGTTTGAGCTTGGCTTTAAATCACAACAAAGATCTTGGTATCTTGATTGGAATTAAATTTTCAAGAGTGATCCAAATTCTCTACCTTCTGTTTTTTGATGACATCCTCATAATGACTACTGCCTCCATTGTAGAGTGGAAGGAGATAAGAAGAATTTTAAATATTTTTTGTGATGCCTCCAGTCTCCATATCAACCCACAGAAAAACACTTTCCTTGAACATGGTGTCTTTCCTTCTGTTCGGGACTCTTTGTCAACCTTCCTTCCGTTCATTATCAGAGGGGTTTAAATACCTTGGTTTCTTTTTAAAAATTGACAGCTATAGATCAGTTGACTGGACGTGGCTGCTGGAGAAATTTGAAAGGAGAATCAACCAATGGTGCTCGCGGTGGATGTCTCTGGGGGGGTGACTGGTTTTAACAAAAGAGGTTCTGGAAAGCCAGCCCATCTATTGGATGGCGTTAGCAAATCTTCCCACTTCTATTTTTAAGCAAATTCGCTAACTCATTTTCTCATTTCTTTGGTCGGGCTGTCGGAAAAAAAAGAGTATTCATATATGCAAGTGGCAACAGATTGCTAAGTCGAATCATCTTAGGGGATGGGTTTTGCGGAATTTGATTGGATTTAGTAGAGATTTGGCTACCAACAGCCTTTGGAGGGAACTCATGAAGGAGGGATTGTGGCATCAGGTGATTAAAACAAAATATTTACCCTCTATCTCTATTGTTAATTGGCTTCACACAATGGACATTAAAAAAGAAAGAGGTTCCCATACCTGGAGGTACCTACTTAAATCACTCTATCTACTTTTGCACTAGATCATGTGGAGCCCAGGGAATGGCTACTCTATTGATATTGGGAGAGATTGTATTTTGGGCATGGGCAATGGGGATCTACTATTGGATGAGCTGATTGGTGCCATCAATAGGAAGGGGATTCACTTCTTATTCCAGGCACAAAAGGATTTGCAGGCAGGGAGAATTACACAAAATTGGAAAACCAGTGATGACTTGAATTTGTTCGGGCACTTATCTATTGAATGGTCGCAATTTCATTCCCTTCTTATCAACAATGGATTACATATGCAAGAGAGACCGGATACGCTTAAATGGATTGGTGGAGACTCATCGGGCTGCATTTCTGTTAAGAACGTGTACACAGCTTCTGAAAATCTAAGCTGGAACTGGAAGTTAGATAGTTGGAGAAAGGCATTGTGGGACTGTGATTGTCCCCTAAAAGTCAAGCTCTTTACCTGGCTAATGGTGGAGAAAAAAATCCTCTCATGGGATATCTTGCAGCACAGAGGCTTTAGTTGCCCTAGAATTTGTGCATTATGTAAAAATTAGACAGAAACTTCCTATCACTTGTTTATGGAATGTGGCTTCACGGAAATTGTCTGGAGGAAGATAAAAGCGGCTATCAATTACTCAACTAACTGGACTAGCTCAAACTTAACTTTGGTTGAATGTTTCAAACAATGGAATAAATCGAATAAGGATGTAACCACTTTACCAACAATAATTTGTTGGTTCACTTGGAAGGAACGTAACCTGGCAATATTTGAAAACAAAAAACCCTCTACGACGAAGGTATTCCATCTTACACTTTCACTTTTAAGGGAGCACACACAATGAACAAAAGTTGTGAGTAGTAGATCGGAGCCATCTCAGACTGACTGGAGTGGAAACATTGGTTGGTTCAATGGAGCGTCCATTTCTACGGGAAATAATAGTGGAGTCGGCAGTGTTATAAAGGTAAGTGATCATTGCAAGTATAAGTGGCTTCTAAATTGTGGCTCGTGCATGAACACTCGAGAAGAACTGCTTGGGGATTGGGCTTTGCTCTCATAGGCCTCTCGGTTATCCATACAGTCACTTCATGTAATGGGTGACTCAAAAATAATTATAGAATGGCTTCGGGGTCAAGGAAGGCTCAAGGTCATTACCCTAGACTGCTGGAAAGACAATATAATTTCTCTTATCTCCTCTTTCCATAAGATCTCATTTTCCCACGTTTACAGAAAGGATAATCACCTGGAAGATAGCCTATCAAATTTGGCACTAAAAAGGGATCCAGGGAAGCTCATCTATTACCATTGCATCGAGGAACATGAGGGACCTATTTTGTTCTTAAATATTTTTTAGTTTTATTCAGGAATTTCTTGCTAGAGGACGTTTCTACATGAGGGACTCTTATAAGTTATCACTTTATATAAATATCCTTTATTGTTTGTTGTTTACGCCTGGAAGCGAATGTGCATTTCTCCCTTGGAGGAGTGTAATCTTCAGCTGGTGTTGGGGTTCGGAGGAGTGTCATGAATATCATGGGGAGGGAGTCATTTTTTTATTAGCATTACTGCAAACAGTTAGAAAGAGATGAATTGTAATAGAACAGTTTATATCAATATATATAAAGCGCAATTTTTCATGGAAAAAAGTTAGGAATGTAATTGGTTATTCGGATATGTTGTTGTAATAGTTTGTACACAATTTATAGATAATTATTGCAAGTTTGAGAGGATCTAGAAGACATGATATGTATTTCTGAAACATTTTAAGAAAGTGATTGAACTTAAAAATATTTACTTTCGAGATTATATGTGTTGAGAGTTATGAGTCTAATTAGTTGTTGGTATATGCTAGTGTAATAGTTCATAGCACATTGCATAGATACAAAAAACAATTTTAAAAGGGTTTAGAAGACATCATATTGATATTTGTGTAGTATTAACAAAGTGTTTGACCTTGCAAATATTTTCTTCTAAGAGTTTATGATTTTAGTTATAAATGTAAGTAGTCCTTAAGAAGCTATAGTATGAGTGGTTCAAAAGTTATCTTCTATGTGTATCACTAGCTTCCTTTTATTTTTCCTCGTGGACAAATTAATGACTTAACGGATTACATGTGTAACTTGAACGAAGAGGAGGACAATATCAATATGGAATGATACAAACAATTTGAGGATCAAACTTTGTTATATGTCTACAATATAGGAAAATATTATATTGTCAATTTGGTGATGTGATTGTGTAGAGCCGTTGTGGGTTCAATGATGCCTTCAACTTCCAAACTTGTGTCATTTAAGGATGAATAAAATAAAACTATACCAATCCAAATGTTTCAAAGATGTGTCCTATTCATAGTGCTTGTATAGTGGAGCATGATGAAGAGGTGTTGATGGTGGAGATTATAATGTTGGAGGTAACCCATCTACATTCACTACATGAAAAATATTCTAATATTTGCAAATTTAATAGGTATTGGCCTCCTACATTAGCATTCTTTAACTAATTCATTTGACTTGGACAAAAATTGTGAGATCTCTTTGTGCTCCAAGGGATATTTTGATGTTCCCTTATATGATTATAATGATGATCAACAAGTGCTAGAGGAGGGTCCCTAGTTTTGGGGAACCATGAGACTTTTTATAACTCCTTGGTTCCTTAAATTTGATCCTAACACTTACTAGAATATTTGTTTTAGTTTGTATTTCGAATGTTCCATTAAATTTTTTATATTATCAATTGAGGATATTGGGAATTCTTTGGGAACTTAGACAAAATTATATCTTAAGAGAGTTGTAGCAGTTTTATGCACATATGCATGCATCTGTGTTGATATATACCTTAGTAAGGGTCTTCCAAACAAAATGATTCTCATATGGAAGAATTTTAAATACACACAGGTCTTGGATTATGAGAATATAGAATTCATGTGTAGGATATGTCATCTTCCAATACATTTACAAGCTACTTGTTTCCATGCTCAAGCATGTCCTCCTAGGAAAAAAGGAACCAAATCAAGACCTAATAGATATTTTTTTATAGAGGAATCATGTTTGGATAGTGGCCTTTATCAGAATTAGGTAAATTAGGGCTTGCAAGTGTCGATTGGGGAATCCACTCCTTTCCTAGGGAATAAAGTAGAAAGCATGGATATAGGAATTTCCTTGAGGGAGGTCATAGTAGTTTCCACCCCTCTAGGTGGAACAAAAGGACAACATGAAACCTATACCTTTGATTTAGTTAAGGAACTAATTATTTCTAAGAAATCATATGATGCAGACCCCCTCCCACTCCTGGAGCTTACGTGACCTCCTGGTTTAAGGATCATTCACTTCAAGAGCTAAATCATCTCACATACTCTTTTTGAGCCCTCAAATTCTCTATACATGACTTAAAACTTATTCCTGAATGCTAAAATCTACCTTTCATGGGTCCCAAACATGAGAAAATCCTACCCACGAACCATGGGCGAAAATCGTGGGCTAATCCTCAAGTCTCTGAAGAATTCGGGACTTCAGAGCTACCAAAATTCGGGAGCCTCAATAGACTAACGCATCAATCCTTCTGAATACCAAAGTAACTGAGCGTCAAACCACAACCAGGATCAATGACTCACAACGTCCCTCACAAATCTACGATGGGGATCGATTCTTGGCATTTGGGCTTCAGAAAGTCTATTCATTCCAATACAACATTCTCCTGGAGAGCCAAAATCCAGAGTAGATTGGAGGGCTCTTTTTCTCCTATCAGATCGACGACTGATAGTCGCTTCGCAGCTCCGGGCTTCAGGACTTTTTGAAGCATCACACCACAGTTCTCCTGGAGCGCTAGGATACTGAATAAACACACGCCAAGAAATCATCGGTTGGCACCCTCCTATCGTCCAATGATTACAATCCACTCCGGGACTCCAGGCTTCGGGATTTTTGGATGCCGAACTCTTGCAATCCTCTGGAGCGTCGAACTAGCGAACTCGCCGAGGACCCAAATCGATGACCACCACACTCTGTCAAATGGATGGCTCATATCTATTTCAGGATTCATAGCTTCGAAGGTATCGAACACTTCTATCCTCTGTTCTCCGGCACTCCTGGTCATCTAGATGTAGAGATCTGCTGACACATTTCCCTCAAAAATGGATGACCGCGATTTGCTCCGGCCTTTGTCCCTTCGGGGATCCTAACCCACACAAAAAAACTTCAATTTTCCCCCTAAGTGTCTATCCTCCGGAGTGTGGGATCTCCTGCCATGTTTTCATTGTAGATAACGGTCAAGATCTCCTCTACTCTTCATAGCTTCGGAATATTTTAAAACTTCCAATGCAATGCTCCCCCTTCCTTTTGGAGTGTCGGTCTCCCAGACAAACATATCTGCTAACACATTTCCTTTCAGATATCTATGGTCTGGATTGGGTTCCGGACTTCGAATTTCTAGAGTTCTTCTTCCTTTGCACTCCAAGTATGAAATCCTTTGAATACGCGAAGTCCGAAGGACTTCCGGGATTTAACGCCCTCGCTACTTCTCTAGATTTGACGGTCATGGATGACCCTGACTCTCCCTGAATGGATCTCATCCGTTCAAATTCTATATAGTAAAAATCCTTCCCTTTTCAAGGGATTCCGGTCACTAATCTTCCTGGGCTTGACTGCAAGGGGCGATTCAAACCTCGAACGCCTCCTCTGAACACTTCAAAGCTTTCAGACTTAGGAATTTTTCACTCCACTGAGAAAATGTGCGCTCCTTTCACTTCCTCTACAAAGTTTCACGCTACCTCTTCTGAGCTTCTGAGTCAATCTTGACTTGGAATTCACACTCCTTGTGGGCACTATGCACTCCTTGCACCCGAAATCTCAGGAGAGAAACAATTGAAACTTATAGAAACATTAAAGGTTCCCACACTTAAACATAAAAAACATACTCATACACATATAGTATATAAAATGGATAAACAAAAAGAAAACATCACATGTACTCAATGAAATCAGAAATAGAGAACACCACACATTTGGAATCAAACCTCTCTATTTGTATTCCTTCAAAAAAGTATGTACATGGAGTCATACAACTCTCTGCAACTCTCTAAAATAACTAGCAGAAAATAACAATAACATTCAACAACCTCATTTAGGCATCGATTCCATATATTTATACACGGAGAGGCTTCACGAGCCTTCCTACCGACTATCTTAGTGCTATCCTATCACAATTTAAAACACCTATCTACTAAGGCATATTACAATAAATGGTCATTACATTTAGATATGAGTTGATGCTCGAAATATGTACAACCCTACAGATAATTAATATTATTAAAATCTTTGGTGGCCTTATGTGATGGATATTTCCTCAAAACATTTAAAATCTTTAGTTTACCATTTTTTCAAAATAGAAATGACGTGCTCTCCTTGGGTTCAAAATTGATTTGAAATGTGTGTGTTGGGTGTTGAGTTGTCCTCCACTCGGCCTCTTTAATCGTTGATGGTGATGCTTCTGCATCATACTCCTCTGGACAAAAATATTCATGGGATCCTTTCCATGAGCTCCTGCACGTTTTTTACATGCTTCTGAATATCAAGTTCAATTACCCAACTAGCATCCTCTAATGGGTAATCTTTCCACTTCACCAAGTACTCAAAATAAGTCTTTCTCCTGGTCTTCTTACCAGTCCTTTGATCTATAATTTTCTCCATCTGTGCTTTTTCTGTTGTGGGCATCTTCTTTTCGCACTGGATCTCCTTCTGATCATTTATCCCCTTTGTATCATCCATCCTATAAGGGTACAATTCAAAAACATTTAATATGGGTGATATTCCCACATCTTCTGGCAGCTCAATCTCATAAGCATTGGCAACAAAATTTCTGAGGATTTTACATGGTCCTATTTTCTTCATCTTTAATTTGTTATATGTTCCCCTTGGGAACCTTTCTTTCTTCAGGTGTGCTAAAACTTGACATCCAACTTCGAAATGAACCTCTCTCCTTTTCTGATCAATTCAACTCTTATACTTATGACTGTTATCCTGTAGTTGTCCCTTTATTTGATCATGAAGATTCTGCATCTCTGCAACAAAGTCTTCTTCTCCTGCACTCAAGAACTCATCATGTCTCAAATATCTCAACTCTGAAATTCCTCTCGGATGCATCCCATACACTATTTGAAATGGAATTTTTTCGGTGCTTCAGTTCAGAGAATCATTATAAGAAAACTCTTCCTAGGGAAGAATTTGATCCCACTGATTGTGAATTTCAGTGACTAAACTTCTCAACAAATTTCCTAAACTCCGATTCACCAGCTCAGTATGTCCTTCTGTCTGAGGCTGATATGTTGAACTGAAGGATGAATTTGTCCCCAGCTTCTTCCACAGAGTTCTCCAAAAGTGTCCCATGAACTTGGTATCTTTGTATGAGACTATACTTATGGGAAAGCCATGTAATCTCACAACCTCCTTGAAAATAAATTAGTTATGTGAGTAGAATCATTGGTTTTCTAGCATGGTATGAAATGTGCCATTTTTGAAAATCTGTCAACTACTACAAATATGGAATCACTCCCCCTCTGGGTTACTGACAATCCCAACATGAAATCCATGCTTATGGAATCCCATGACCTACTTGGAATAGGAAATGGTTGATACAGACCAGTGTTCTCTTGCTTCCCTTTTGTATATTGGAAGACTCTACATCTATCCACAAATTTCTTCACGTCAGACCTCATAACCGACCAATGGTACGAAGAACTCAACTGCGCATAAATCTTATCATGGACAAAATGTCCAACCAATCCTCCACCTTGTTTTTCTTTCAATAGGATGTCTCTCATTGAGCATTTCAGAATACAGAGTTGGCTTCCTTTGAACAACAGTCCATCTTGAATTAAATACTCTATCCACTGACTTATCTCCCTTTTCAAAGGGTTCTCACATGCTTCGTAAGCCTCTTTAAAGTCTAGATATTCGCAATACATTTCCTTAAGGTGTTTAAACCCTAAGGTCTCCACTCGAAATTCATGCATAATCAGACATCTCATGCTCAAAACATCGACAACTTTGTTAGCTCTACCACTAATGTGCTTGATAACAAAAGTAAAATTATGCATGAATTCTACCCATTTAGCATGTATTTGGTTCAATTTCTCATGTCTCGTTATGAATTGTAAAGTTTGATTGTCACTGTACAAGACAAACTCCTTTGGAACAAGGTAGTGCCTCCATTTCTTTAGATCTTGTATTACAACATAAAACTCCTTATCATATGTGGAATACTTTCTCTTAGTGCCATTCAACTTCTCACTGAAATAAGCAACGACCCTATTGTCTTGGCTCAAGACTGCACTAATAGCTACTCTACTTGAATCACATCTCACCTGAAATATCTTCTTAAAATATGGCAGAACCAAAATCGATCGTTCTGTGATCTTCTCCTTTAATACTCTGAATCTTTTTTCAGCTTCTGTTGTCCAATTAAAATATTTGTGCTTTTTCTTTATAGTGTCCAAAATGGATGCATAAATGCCACTAAAATTCCTGATGAATTTTCTGTAAAAACTTACTAATCCATGGAAGCTTCTCACCTCAAGTATGCTCCTCGGAACAAAGAATTCTTTGATTGATATTACCTTCTCTGGATCCGTCTTCAATTCATTTGAAGAGAACACAAAACCCAATTATATGAGTTTTTTCTTCATGAAATAACATTTCTTCAAATTTATCAACAGCTTCTCCTGCTACAACCTCCTCGACACCAGTTTCAAGTGCCTCAAATTCTCTCCTTCAATCTTGTTGAAAACTAAAATATCATCTAAATACACAATAATAAACTTACCAATGAAATCTTTGAGTACTTCATCCATGAATCTCATGAATGTGCTTGGGGCATTCATCAAGACAAATGGCATGACAAACCACTCATACAAGCCTTCATTCTTCTTGAATGTTGTCATCCATTCATCTCCCTCTCTCATTCTTATCTGATGATAGTCACTCTTCAAGAATATCTTGGAAAAATAATTTTCTCCACTCAAGCAATCCATCAAATTATCCATTATGGGTAAAGGAAATCTATACCTAATGGTGATCTTGTTGATGGCTCTAGAATCTATGCACATTCTTCAGCCTTCATATTTCTTTGGACTCAACACAGTTGGTACTACGCATGGACTCAAACTTTCTCTGACTAAACATTTATCCAACAACTCCCGGACTTGATTCTTTACCTCTTCATTCTCTTGAGGTTTCAACCTATATGCTGCTTTGTTTGGAAAATTCACTCCAGGAATAAGGTCAATGTGATGACTGATACTCCTAATGGGTGGTAAAGAACGAGGTAACTCATCCACCAAGATATAAAAAAAATTATCCAATAGTTCTTGAATCTCTACAGGAAGATCATCCACAAAATTTTCTTTGTTTCTTTGCCAGCCTCTCCTCTGCTTTTAGTGCCACCTGATAGGAATCTTCCACCGTCCTCATCATCATCATGTTGAATTCATCCCGGATTTCATATCTCAAGCCATTAATATAACTGGAAACTTTTTTTTTATCATTCTCTCTATGTCCTGCATTGATGTTCAATTTGTAAAATTCTTCAGTGTACTCCTTCACTGACAAGCCCTTCTGTCTCAAGTTCTACAATCTCCTAAACAGATTTATCTGATATTCTTTGGGTATGAACTTAGCTTGCAATTTATCTACCATCCTATCCTAATATTTTATTTTTGGCTTACCCTTGTGTCTTTTTTCGGCTTGTAGTTCATCCCACCATAGCGTTGCATGCCCCTTCAATCTGGTAACAACATGATTCACGTTATTTTCATCATTGATCTTCTCATAATCGAAGTACTTTTCTAAAACACATATCCAATCCAGCAGCTCCTCAACATCCAAATTGCCCTCATACATTGGGATATCTATATTTTCTCTGGCCCCCATTTTTACAACAACTCTCAACAAGCATTCCTCTACAACGTCTTCTCATGTAGTTCCTTCTACTTCCATTTCTTCACTCTCGGCTTCATTGATGTCACCAACATCAAGTTCTCTTCTCTGCGTTGTCTCCATGGAATCCAATCTCGCACGGTGTTGCCTCATTTCTCGTTCCATGGACGGATTTTCTACAAGTCTCTCCATGCGTATTCTGTGTGACATAGTTTTGAATTTTATTTCACATAGAGCTTAATTCGGGCTTTGATACCACTTTTTGCATACCCTCCCACTCTTGGAGCCTATGCGACCTCCTGGTCTAAGGATTGTTCACTTCGGGAGCTGAATCAGTTCACAAACTCTTTCCGATCCCTCAAATTCGCTACACGGACCTTAAAACTTCTTCCTGAATGCCAAAATTTTCCTTTCGGGGGTTCTGAACATGACCAAAGCCTACACGAGAATTGTGGGCTAATCCTGAAGTCTATGAAGAATTCGGGACTTCGGATCTACCAAAATTTGGGAGCCTCAACAGAGTAATGCCTCAATCCTTCCAAATACCAAAGTAATGAAACATCAAACCACATCGTCCCACACAAATCTATGGTGGGGATCAATTCTGGGGATCCGGGCTTCAACAAGTCTATATGTTCCAATAAAGCATTCTCCTGGCGAGCCGAACTCCAGAGTCTATTGGACGGCTCATGTTCTCCTATCAGACCGACGACTGACAGTCACTTCGCAAATCTAGGCTTTAGGACTTTTTGAAGAACTGCACCACAGTTCTCCCAGAGCGTCGGATTGTCTAATACACACACGCCAAGAAATCAATGGTCTGTTCCCTCATGTCGACCAACGACTACGATCCACTCTAGGACTCCGGGCTTCTGGATTTCTGGATGCCTAACACTTGCAATCCTTCAGAGCATCGGACTAGTGAACTCGTGGAGGACCCAAATCGATGGCCACCACACTTTGTCAAACAGATGGCCAAGATCTATTTCAAGCTTCGGAGCTTTGGAGGGATCAAACACTTTTTCCCTCTGTTCTCCCGGACTCCTAGTCTTCCAAATGTAGCGATCTGTTGAAATGCATCCCTTGGAAATGGACGGTCACAATTTTCTCTGGCCTTCAGCCCTTCGGGGATCTTGACCCATGCAACAAAACTTCAATTTTCCCCCAAAGTGTCTATCCTATGGAGTGTGGAATCTCCTTCCATCTTTCTATTGTAGCTAACGGTCAAGATATCCTCCGCTCTTAAGAGTTTTGGAAGATTTTCAAACTTCCGTTGCAATGCCCCCCCTTCCTTCTGGAGTGTCGGTCTCTCGGACAATCGAATTTCCTGACACGTGTACTTTCAGAGATCTATGATCTGGATTAGAATCTGGACTTTGAAACTTCGGGAGTTCCTCCTCCTTTGCGCTCCAAGTATGAAATCCTCTGAATATTCAAAGTCTAAAGGACTTCCGGGATTTAACTCCCTCGCTACTTCTCTAGGTCTGACAGTCGTGGATGACTCTGACTCTCCTCAAATGGATCTCGTCCGTTCGACTTCTATATAGTAAAACGCCTTCCCTTTTCAAGGGATTCCAGTCACTAATCTTCCTGAGCTTGACCGAACGAGGTGATTCAAACTTCGAATGCCTCCTCTGAACACTTCAAAGATTTTAGACTAAGGAATTTTTCCAAGTCCCTCTTCCATAACTCTTGTACTCGCTATCTCTTCTGATCTTTTGTTCCTCGAGGTTTCAGACCTCTGGTGCACTCCTTGCATCCTTTGAACCTATGAAAGGTTTTGGACTTAGATATTTTTTTTGAAAATCTCTTTACGCACTCCTTGCGCTCATCCCCTCTATGACTTCTGCAGTAGTTCAACTAAGTGTTTTCCTGACGCATGCCTTGCATGGGTATTTCCAAACTTTTCTCTCCATTGAGAAACTGTGCACTCCTTGCACTTCCTCTACAAAGTTTCCTGCTACCTCTTATGAGCTTCAACTCTCACTTGCACTCCTTGCACTAGAACTCTCAGAAGAGAAACAATTGAAACTTATAAAACCATCAAAGGTTCCCACACTTAACCATTAAAAACACACTAAGACACATAAAGTATATAAAACGGATAAACAGAAAGAAAACATCACATGTACTCAATGAACTCATAAATAGAGAACACCATACATTTGGAATTAAACCTCTCTATTTGTATTCCTTCAACAAAGTATGTACATGAAGTCACACAACTCGCTGCAACTCTCTACAATAACTAGCAGAAAATAGCAATAACATTTAGTAGCCTCATTTGGGCATCAATTACATATATTTATACACAAAGAGGGTTCTCAAGCCTTCCTTCCGACTATCTTAGTGCTATCCTATCACAATTTAACACACCTATCTACTAAGGCATATTACAATAAATGGCCATTACATTCAGATATGAGTTGATGCTCGAAATCTATACAACCCTACAAATGATTAAGATGATTACAATCTTCGGTGGCCTTATGTGATGGCTCTTGCCTCAAAAAATTTAAAAGCTTTAATTTACAACATGTTTTCAAAATAAAAATGATGTGCTCTCCTTGGGTTCAAAACTGATTTGAAATGTGCACACCGGGTGCTGAGTTGTCCTCCACTCGACCTATTTAATTGTTGATGGTGATGCTCCTACACCATCATATCTCCCACCTTTTCACTCGCAATTAGTTACTATGGATTCTTGTTCGAAGGGGTGGAAAGAAGCTAAAATGAAGAAGGGGAAAAAGGGAAAGACCAAGGATTATTTTATAAAGGGAAATAAATGTGATGTGAATTATTAATGTAATTTTGATCCTATAAGTGTATTATGCATATGTAATCTTATAAGTGCAATATACATCTCTATAATCTTAATATCAACATCAAAGAGTCAGACATATCTTTAACTATTCTCATTAAAATTCATAGTCATATTGTATTGAACCTAATTTTTCATCTTTCCATTTAGCTTCTTTCCCTTTTATGTATTTTCTTCTTTCTAGCCATAATGCAAGTGCCATTTACTCAAGTTTTTTAGTGTATCATCTTCGTTGAATGAAAAATCATGATGCTTCATCATGTTCACTTCAAATAAGTAAAAAACAAAATTAGTGATGTACTCGTATGCAATTTTGTAAAAACATTATTTCCCCATTACTAATGTTTTTGAGCAAAAATCAAAACTAGTGATATACTAAAATGTAATTAATCCATTTGATGACCCCAATATTCATAGTACATAATATCATTCCAAATTTTATCTAAACTTTTATAATAAAAAAATAAAAAAAATCCTCATTGTTAATCTTTTCAAGGGTAATCGGTATCTTATATGTTTTTTTTAATGTGTAAATGTTTTTAATTGTTTAATAAAAATATGAGTAAAAATCAAAATTAGTGATATAGTCATGTATGCAATTAGTGATAATCCAATTAATGGACATGATCCTAATAATTCATAGTATCAGTCCATAATTAAATTCATTCCACAACTAGGTTAAAAATCATTTTTTTAAATTCTTTTTCTTAATTTCTAATGTTTTAACAATAATCAATTATTTGTATTTTTCTTTATTGTGTAAATGTTTTTATTGATAAATGAAAAACATAAACCATTTAACTTTACATCAACACCATATAAATACCCACTTTAATATAAGGGAAATGATGTTTGAATCTTCCACCTTTCAATGTATAAACAACCACTTTACAAATTGAATATAAGGTGATAATTGAATATAGGGTAATTGATCTATCCATATATAAAGAGACATATATAAAGAGAGAAATAATTGGACTAGGGGAATCAGTAACTGGGAAAAAATCATTGACATGACATAGGGTCAATTTCTTTAGGCTACCATTATAACCACAAATTTTTTACACATAAATCTCACAATCATACGCCAAGGTTAAACATGATTCGAATCAAAATAGGCAACATGAACATCAGTACCAACTAAAACACCACTCTCTCTCTATATATAACTACCTTAAAGTACCAATTAAATATATCATTTTAAATGTACTAAAACACTTCTATCTATTATATGTATCAATTAAATATATCATTTTAAATATCTTAAGGAAAACATGGGACAAGTTTTGGTCCTTAGTGTGTGCATGGAGGTGATGTTATGCATGCTTCAAACATTGGAATAGCGCTATAATTAAGAACCATATGGATTGGCATGTGAAGGGCATGCATCCAAGCAATTGGAAATGATTTGCAAGCACATAAGCTCCAAGATGTGACATGTGTAATTTATCATACATCTTGTGTTATATTTCCTTAATTATTTTATGTTATATTTCCTTAATTATTCTCTCATACATGTTAGGTGGGATATTAGGTTGGAGGGATTGGAAAGAACAAGAGCTAGTTTTAGTGCATTTTTCTAGATTCTTGGTCTTATTTGGTTTTTAAAATTGTTCATGTTAGGTGGGATATTAGGTTAGAGGGATTGGAAAGAATAAGAGCTAGTTTTAGTGTATTTTTCTAGATTTTTGGTCTTATTTGGTTTTTAAAATTGTTCAGTGTGGTGGAGGTGTTTGAAGAGTTCTAGCTCTGACTAGTTTACTTTTTGGTTACATTATTATTATGAAGCTTGGTGGCCCTTCTTCCTCAAGTTACTCTTTGGTTACATTATTATTATGAAGCTTGGTGGCCCTTCTTCCTCAAGTAACTCTCTTTACGACACCCTAGATGTTTCTTTCGTGGTTGAGTCATTGGAAGGCTTCTCTCATTTTTTTTTTCACTATGTTCATTTAGCTTTAGCTTTAGGTTCTGCCATTTAGTATTATCTTTCGTTTCTCAACAAATTTTTGGTTTGGTTAATCAAAGGTCGATTGTCACAAGCACTCTACAGGATTCTCTAGGGTCTACATTTCTAGGCCCTATTTTTCAATGACAACACTCGTGAACTAGGGCTTGGGAAGATAATTCTCAGGCCTAGGGTTCGGACTTATTGCTCAAATTTTCAAGACTTTTCAACTCTTTTATCAGTGAATTGTGGTGCAAGCTTATTGGTTGGTTTGAAATGTTGGGTGTATTTAGTCTTGGTTCTAGTATTTTCTCTCTTTGTTTAGTTCTATTGTTTATTTGTCTATTAATATGGATTCAAGAGACTTGTTGGAAATTAGAAAGATTTTATGAATACATTAGGAAACTCTCCAGAGAAACAATATAACACTTCCATATTTTTTATCTAACAAAGAAAAAAATAGATAAACTTGAAAAAGAGTGTAGTATGCTAAGGAATTTGGTTCTTAATCTACACAAGAACTCACTATGTACAACTTCAAATCATTGTTCCTCCCTCAACCCGCCTTAGTGTAACCCAAATGAAGAAGAGACTATATTCTAATCCAATGAAGCTATGGAATTGGATCAACATACTTACCACGGGGAAGCAATCAACCAACACAATTTTATTTAGCTTTTATAGTGTTTAAAATAATATGTATTTTGGACATCTTTTTATATGTAGTATGCATGCTTTTATATTTTCCTTATAGTACTTTTAGACAATAATAAGTTTTTGTATGTAGTAATCAACATAGTAGACTTATTGTAAAAATTTCATGTTAGCTATGCTATGAGCCCTTTAATATTTTATTTTATCTTTTAGTTCTCTTTTAAAAAGAAAAAAATCACAATTCTTTAAAATCAATTCCAAACTTTGAGTTTTCTTCTTCTTTATAAGTTAACACTATGTGCCTTGCTTGGGACTTGATAATTCCTTTTAATAAAAAAATTATTAAATTTGATAATTTCCTTTAATAAAAATTTATTAAAATTTAAATTTTTAATAGATTGTGATAATATATATATATATATATATATATATATATATATATATATATATTTGTTGTATGTTTGGTTTTCTTCCTAATAAAATATTGATTTTAAAATAATAATAATAATTTAAAAATAAAAATATTTTTAAAAATAATCTTATATTAGAAAAAACTACGTTTTTCCACTGCTGTATAAACCAATGCTGTATATACCAATACTTATTTTTTCTTTTTCACAAATTATTTCTGTATAAATTTTATAATTACCTAACGTTGCAAACTAAAAGATTAAATGACAAAGTTCTGGGGAATTAACAAATAAGACTAAATCACAAAGTTCTCTTTTATATTGCAGTGGACGAATTAACAAAAGTAAAACCCAAGGTAGTTATTATCCATCGTATATACACAACAATCACAAGTTACAAGTAACGCAGCAATCACAAATTACAAGTAACGTATAGCCATGAATCCGCTGTAAGAGTAATAAAATATCAAAATTCCTAATTATTACACATGTGACAAACCCAACTAGGGCATTGCACAACTGAGAGTGCCTTGTGAGAGCTAACATTTATAGTGAGCATTACCAGTGATGAGCAACACAACTCACCATAACTAGCTACTGGTCAATAACTGGAGCAGTTTGTTGTACCGACTGGAAGTGGTTGAGCCAACAGAACCCCTTCTTGCAGTATTGATCCTCTTTAAATACTTAATTTCAAACAAGATTCAGTTATGGAGATTAAACTTCCTGTCATGACTGACTTGACTTTTATCAACATGCCTGAGTGGCTGCCATCGACATAATTAGAATAGACTTGCCTTGCGGCTCTGATGTCCGAGCTTCGACTTTCATGACTTCGACGAGCTTTTGCCCTATCGAAATATCTACCATCGACGCGTTCCCCATTGACGTGGCTGTCGTGGATGGGCCATCATCAACAAACCCTTCGTCAGCCAGCGTCGCATCGATGGAACGTCAACAACCCTCCCTCTCCAGGCTCCCTGTGTTTTTCCTGCAAAATGGATTGGTTGTCTTTTTGCAGGAAGAAGAACGCAGGTTAGTTGCAATATTTCTAATCCCGTCCTTCATATAATAAAACAATCTTGGAGAACATTTGAGCTGGGCAGAGGTCGTATTTCCATAAAATTTTACCACTAACAGCAAGCAACAAATATCTATAACCACTTTCTCCTGAAAACTTTAGTGGCTAATTGATATGTGCTTACAAGCAATCCAACACCCACTCCGATTCCAACAAACATTCCTAGGCCAATACCGACACCAACCTCGACTCCAGCATTGAACCAGGATTGCTCTCCATCTTCTTCAATGTATCCATTTTCTGGATAACCAGGTCTGCCCACTTCATCTTGGTCTTTTGTATAACTTCCATCAGATGTCTGTGACAAACAAAAGACAAACAGACAAACAGCTTCAGCCATTAACACTATTGTAGCTAAACTAGTTTTTAAAGTGCCATAATATAACCTCTGTAAGGACATAAAAGCCCGATTTCCATTATGTCCAAATTCCGATCTATTACATTTCAATTCATTGACAACGCTGTATCACCATGAAGTACAAAACAATACAACTTCTATGAGTTCTCAGTATTAGCAACTGGTTGGCAGAGAGCAAATGGGGACAATTTTAGAAGCAATATTATGATTGGCCATTTGTGTTAGGCTGGCTATGCACTGCACATTGGCATTGATTATATATCATTGTGAAACTTATCAGAGGAATAGTGGCCCTCAACAAGCAATTGCAATAGGCTACCAGCCTTCCAATCATGGTGCATAAAAACAGCCGACCTTACACAGAAATGTATGTATGCAACTCTGTATGAATATGTAGGAGGTTTGGCAATTTTTCGGCACGCATTCCAGGCCAAGGTACTTTGCTGAAATCTTAAATGCATATGTGAGTTCTAAGAAACAATAAGAAAATTACTAAAACATGTAGGCAATGGAATATTATGTGAGTTCTAAGAAAATACTAAAATAAGTAGGCAATGGAATTACTTTTTTTTCACCACGGGTAATAACCCAAGAGTATATCCAGCAGCCCACAAGCAAGATATATCAGAAACTTGTGACTTAGCAAGGGCCGAGGCATCCCGAAGCCCACCAGGGTGGACCTCTATCCAGGGGTCATCTACCCTTCTAGCCTTATCAAAATGGACCAATATGTACAGACTCTACCCCCTCTGGATTTGAACCTGTAACCTCTGAAGAGGAAACACATGTTCTTAACTATTAGGCCCACTCAAGCTGCCCACTCAAGCTGTAAGTAGGCAATGGAATATTACTCAAGCTGTAAGTAGGCAATGGAATATTAGGGAGTATATCTAGCACCTGCAAGCTGTAAGTACGCAATGGAATATTAGGGAGTATATCTGGCACCTGCATTCAGGTCATTTGACAGGAAAGCAAAGAAAACCACCATTGACACACCTGGAATACCGTGCAAAGTGATTTCGTAGTATTCTAGGGTGATATTAACTTTCTTAAGAGTACATGCAAGCATAAATTACCTTTAAAAGTACCAAAGGGTGCTAAACGTTTCATGATAACCTAACAACGTGTCACTAAAATGAATAGCGTTTTGAATGGCAATTATATACTCTAGGGTTTTCCAAGTTTAAAGAAAATGAAAACAAAACCATGTATTAAAGAAAATGCCTAAAAATGACATGAAATGGAACCAAGCCAAAACTAGGAGGAAGCGGAAATTGACATACAAAATTATAGCGAATGCATGCAAAATGAGGATTGGAAGATACCCTCAAATGTTTGAGATGGATGATGTAGCCTTTAACCTAGTAACCATACTAAATCAATTCACTGCCACAGTAATTTTCCAAGGATTGAAAGAAAACACTAATTTAGGTTAAGAAATTGATATTGTGAATGTGGTAGGATTGGACTCAAAGGATAATATTGCTAACATGCAAAAAATTATTCTAGCCAGAAATTCTTTCCTTATGCATATGTGGATGCCATTGATGCAATTCTCAAGCCTTCAAGCATTTGCCTGCAAAAATAATACATAGCAAAACCTAACTTTCACCACTCCTTTGGGTCCTGAACATGATTTGTATCTTCAAATCTTTTGTCTGTCTCTCATTGTATCTAATGCAAAAATGTTAGCCCTCTTATTTATAGGGAACTTGTTGGAATGCACATAATCTTAGGGGAATGTGCATCAATGAATAGGGAATCAGGAAAGCACCAGAAGTGGATTTCTAGAGTGTCAGTCAACAAGTAGGAATGCTGAACAGTGACATCAAATGGTCTAGAATGCCCATATACACAATTTGAACCGCTTGGGTGTGAAGTCAGCCAATTTTAGGAAGATTTCTGCACTAGAGACAGTTATGGAGAGAATCTTGACACACATTAGGTGGAAACCTCCAAGGGAATCTAAACTTATCCCTAACTTGAGTGGTTTAGGATCCCTATTTGGCTGATTTGTGCAGGGGAAGCTATGGTCGGGCATGGTTGAGTCTCTGAGCATTCAATCAACAAGGATTTCTAAGTCCTAACAGCTTCTAAAAGTATCCCTAACTCGAGTGGATTGGGATCCCTATTTGGCTGATTTTTGCAGGGGAAGCTATAGTTGGGCACGGTTGAGTCGGTTGAGTTTCTTAGCATCCAATCAACAAGGATTTCTAAGTCCTCTAAGTCCTAACAGCTGCGTAGAGATGAAAATTTGTTAAGTGGGTGTGTACAAATGGGTTAAGTATCCAAATTAATTATCTTTAAGGAATTCGAGATCTATGTCAATCAATAGGAAAGGACTCAACATAGTGTATGTGACCTTAAAAATCCAACAGGGTGTCTAAATTATCGTGCATGATCTCATTTCTTGAATATACAAACTAAGCAGTGTGGATCAGCAGGGCAAAGGAGATTATGCACCCTATATTACATCATCATTGCAGGGTGAAACTACAGCTAAGCAGATGTGCAAATCAGCAGGGTAAAGAAGATAATGCACCCTAATATTACATCATCATTCGATGGAAGTGTATAGAAGTCCAAAAGCATACATACACAGATAATATGTCAAACATGGCTAACCAATGATGCTCGCACTAATCCTAAAAAGACTTAACGATGGTCAACTTTAACAAATAAGACATGCTAAAACCACCTATTGTGGCTACTCCCATAAACCATAGTTAAACCCTTACAACACATCATTTCTTGATATGCCTAATAATATTATTAATACATAACCCAAAGATAGCCTAATTCAGGTTCATAGCATCTTTGTCCTGTTGCTCGATAATTTGAAAACATAATGTCAAAGACAAATACATTCATTTCAATTGCTTGTTGGCTACAAATGCTTATTTAATATTAACAATTTTTGAGCTACCTAAAATAACAGAGTTAGGTTGTCAACTAAAAACGTACACTCATATGGGTCAACAGAGTCGCTCCCTGATTAATCCTAAGACATTTGGCAGMGAAATTACCTATTACTACCCCAATTCCACATGATTGCTAAAACTAGATGATGGCACAAAGAGCATTGCTCATAAAGYATTTCAAGAATAGAACTGAAATAGACATGTTTCTTCCATGTGGGGTCTACAGAATGCCAACATAATGAAATTATTAGAAAAGGATCTATCGTGAATCATGCCCAAWAACTTAGGCGGCCAATATCCACCCTGCTACRYAACATTGAATGTTSTGGCGGGTGGTGTATAGGCCGTTGGATYTGAATGGCTGTCAGATCSTATGGCCTATACACAAGCCGCCRCAGAATTCAATGCTKCATAGCAGGGTGGATATTGCTCACCAATAASTTATGGATGTTGATTTTGAGACTTGAATGTCAATCATTCCTCAGCACTTCCATAGAAATGGCCAACATTGATTTGACAGTTAGTTCAGTCTCATTGGAAATTGGAAAATATAAATCCTCATTGCATGCATTACATTTGAGCCATACATGATTCATCAGAAACATCTAGTGTTTTATGAATACATGATTCATCAGAAACATCTAGTGTTTTATGAATATGCATGACAAAATGTTAGCGCTTAGGCAAACTTTTATTTTTTCTAAAAAATATATTCCAGAAATATACAACATACTAACAATAGCAGGAATTGTTAACACTTGATAGACAGTGAGGCATACTATAATAAACAATTTTGATAAATGAACTTCCCTACATTTTACAACCTTCAACTATTGTGAAATTTATTCCACTCAGATGATATGCCCTTGTAGCACCAACAGGCTTCACAGAGGAACTTATTTGTTAACGTAAGCCTCAATTAGAATTTTCTTCAGGAAGGTAGTAGTATGGAATATTCATGCAGTTGGGCATCATTTGATCATAAGACTATTGAAAAGGATGCTGGAACTGAAGACAGAAAGCAGCAACGCGTTGGACAAGATGGAAGTAAAATAAATGCAATAATAAGATCTTGTCTGAGCCTGGGAGATTTACAAAATAAATCCTTGCAGCTAAAACATGAACGGGCCTTCACAATGCATGAAATTGATAAACCAAAGACCGAAGGTTTTTGATTGGAATGGGCTGAAACCTATTTTCTTGTTTTGCTTTAAATTATGGCTTGTTTTGGGTTCTAAGGCATGGCATATTTTTTGAATTTTGTATTTTTTCTGTGTTCAATGAGATAGCTCTTGACACATTTTAAGCCAGTCGTTTTTTTTTCAGAAAGGGCATACTTAGGGCTGGAAAAAGACCAGTGTTTGAACTTTTACATATAGAAGCAATAAAAAAAAGTTTGACATAATGACAAACATAAACTATGTCCTACTAGCCCGTTAACTCTATTGTCCTAAAATCATGCTGGTTTAACACTAATGTATCATGCAGATATTAGAAAAAACTCAAGGTTCCAAACAAATATCACAGAGGCACAAATTCTATTGGACATATGAGGAGCGGAGTTACATTTACTTTTTCAGAACAAGGTAGTGGCAGAGTAATTGGTTTTTCCATTCACCAATGAACCCAACACTCGTATCTGGTAAGGCTTACCCTTCCTTCAGGCCATGTAAAGGCATACTAATAGGTTTTTCCCACTCAACCCATGTTTATTTCACACTGATGTACCATGCAGATATACACCTGGCTAGACTGGCGCTTAGTAGACTAGATCAGTAAACTCGGGGTTTCCAAACAAATATCAAAGAGGGACCTCAAATTCCGTTGAACATGTCAGGAGATGAGTTCCATTTACTGGTCGAGAACAAGGCAGTGACAGAGTAATTAATGGGCTTTTTCGATTCACCGATGATATGACCCTGCCCCTTGGAGCAGTTTTTTAGGGTATTTTTGGCAAGGTGGTCTGCCATCTCTGTAGAGGCATACCAATCGTCTTCTAACATTCTCTTCCCCGCCCTCTTTGGAGCAACTTTCTTGCATCTCTGTGGAGAGGGTGATTTGGAGTTGCATCTCTGTGCAGAGGATGATTTGGAGAGTGTCCAAAGTGGACTGTTATGCAAACAGATAGACATTGATGACCAAAATTTTGTGTGGCCTGTGACGTTTCATATCACAGTGAGAACATGGGTACCTATCAAGCATGGAGTTAAATTCAAGCCCTAAAACTGGACAGCCCAAAATCAAAAGTCATTGGTTACAGTGTCAATTGCAGAGATGAGATAAAGCCTTAATATTCTGAAGCAAAACATGAACATCCCTGCAATCGTGGGATTGGGTTCCTATTTCCTGTGGGACTAGGGCATAAAGTGGTTCCCTCTCTTCCAAATACAGAAAATGAGACATACATTCAACCTCAAAAGCAGTTCGGCAATGCCATGGATGAGAACAAGTTACAAAAACGAAAACTACCAGTAGATTCGATGCGATAAAATACCTGAAACAAGCGATCACTCTGTTCTCTGTTCTTCCAGAGCTTCATAGTTTTTTCATCCTCCGGAATGTCATCAATACACAGTTCGTTTACAGACTTTCTACCGCAACCAAGCTGAAGCTTCTTTGTCCAAATCACAGGAGCCCTGGAACAACAACCAGCAACATAGACCTCCATGGCAGGGGCAGAATCACTCCATGATCTTCGGTCAGTCTTTTCTTCTCCCAGGAACAAAGAGCCCACCAATCCCGCACAGCAATCCATCCTCCATTCAAAGGTATTATCCAATCTTTGCAGCTTTCCACGGACCAATAAGACATCCTTATCATAAACCTCAAATGTCACGGTTCCTGTTATACGAACACTGTCTGTACTGACATAAGTAACTTCTGCGGATTGCTTATCAACCCTGTCCCTCCGCAGAAGGGAAGAAGCAGTCTCAGAAGGAGCAATGCGCTCGCCATTCACTTCAAGTCCAACAGTAAAATCTCTGGGAATGTGGCTGAGAGTTAAAAACGGCGGAGTATTTTCAATTGGGCACGAGCTCAATCGCATATAAAATACTCTCAGATCTAGCCACTGATCCTTCTCAGCGCTAAGCTTTCTTTGCGCCATGTCCTCTTCAGAAGATTCCATGTATGGCGTTTCAACTTTCACTAAACCTCAAAGCAAGAAAGCTAAATAATTTGTTCGATGTTCCGAAAAGAGTTGCGGAATCCGAAGTTCCATCTGAATATTTGTATAGGGGATCGAATGGAGTGAGAATCCGTTTGACAAAAGCCTTCCAGAATCTATTGGAAAATATTGAAACTGTGAAGACCACGTATGTGAAGAGTGGGATATCGTATCCACGGCTGTATAGGACTATGGAAACCGTGTCCAACATGCACGAAGGATGACGGCAACGTATTACAAAAGTAGGAATATTTTTGGAATTTTAATTATACCAATAATCATATTAACAGAAGCGTTATCTAACTATTTTAAGAAATGGTTTTATGGTTTTTTCGTGTTGCTATATAAATCAGTTTGAAATTATTAATTTTCGTTGTTTAAAATTTATTTTTATGTAAAAATGAAATTATTAATTTTTGTTGTTTAAAATTTATTTTCGATGTAAAAATGGATTCAAATATGTTGAAATTTTTTTGGGACATTTAAATTATATAGAAATAATCATTCAATTCTGTAGATTATACAGAATAATCATTTTATAAAATATTTAGACTAAACCATAAAAACCCAGTGTAAAATTTTTAAAAATAAAGTTTTAATCAATAAAGCTAAATTATATTTTTAATTATTATGGTAGTAGGAGGTATGGCTCTTTTGTGGTTATTCGATCACATTATATTAGAACTTCTTGAAACTTATATAATGTTGTGAGTTGTGAAGGTGGGATTAATTTTTAAAATAGAGATGTATTTATGCACTAGAAACAATTTGAGGATTGTATCCAATCAAGTTTTATATTAGTAGGAGACAGTATTTCCCTATGAATTCTAAGGAGTACAAGAATTATAGTTGAGTGGGTCTAATGGTTAAGAACATGTGTTTCCTTTTAAGAGGTTACAAGTTCAAATCCAGAGGGGGGTAGGGTATGTATGGGCAGATAGGGGTCCCTTGTCCCACAAATAAGTTGGTCTCATACACCAATTTGGATAGGGATCCCTTGTCCCACAAATTTGATGTGACTTGGCCATAACCTTAAAAATAGATTATTATTATTATTATTATAATATTAAAATTTATATATTTTTGTAAACCACATCTTTCAATAAATCAACTAATTTTATATAAAAAAATATTTATGTCATAAAAACAATTTCTAGATACACATTTATATTTTTATACAAAGAAAACAAAATCAAATAATAAATATATTCACATTACAACGAATCAATAAACAAACATATTCACACCTTAAATGTATTTTAACTAAAATCATTATTATAAAAATCTTTTTAACTTTACTTTAAGTCTTTTATTTTTGTTTTATTATTTAAAAATAACAACTGAATTTCCCTTTGTGGTTGTTGTTATTATTATCACAAGATTTGATTTACAAGATTCATTTCCAGTCCTCTCATTATTATAAATTTCATCTTCACTTTGTTTTTTATTTTAATTCTACTTTCGTGATGTTACTTAATTAAAATTAAATTTACAGTTCGAAGATTAAAAAACTGCACAAACTTTAAGCACTCAAGCTATCGTTTCATCATTACAAAATTTGTCGACCAATTATTATACGAATCATCTTGTAACTTATAATTATTTTATGTGGGATATTCAATAATTACAAGTGAATTTCTCTTTCAAAGATTGAAAATTTACACAGACTCCAAGGAACATTGCGGTGGGTGTGATTGCTTTTCATTGTTCATTTCAAGGAAAAAATTAGAAAGCGAAAGGGGAGGAAAATGAATGAATTTCTCACTTATCATGTTTAGCCAAGTGTTTTGCACTCAACTTTATCATTTTCTAATGAAAAATTAGCCACCTCAACATGACTCATTCACATTTTTTTCTAAATCAAATCATTTCATGACAAATATAATATACCATCACATTCATCTTTGATGATCAAATCTATGGGAAGTCCAATCAACCATCCTCACACTTATGAGAAGTCCAATCAGCCATCTTCATAATGAGCTAGTTTTAATGGTTTTTACAATCAATGGATAAACTGATGTAATTTATATATATTTTAAAAAGGATGTAAGTTTATATTTGTTTTTCTAAAGTAATGGAATTTATGTAATTGGTAATGAGGATAGTTGATAATTATTAGTGGATATTAATAGTGAATTTTATGTAATTGGTAATGAGGATAGTTGATAATTATTAGTGGATATTATTAGTGAATGTGAATTGACTCATCATTGTTATTTAAGAAAAATCATATCACCTAAAATAATTGATTGGTTTGTAAGAGAGTAGAGTTTCATTGTTGTTAGATGTGTCTACATTGTCTTTGTTTTATTTTCACATAACTTTTACATTACTAACCCAAAAATTACTCTAATAAATTAGTCTAAATTTTTTTAAATTGATCTTAACATTTATAATTGTTAGGGTCCTACCTTAACCTCCCTACTTTAGACTACCTATGAGATAGACAGTTGTTGTATGGAGTCATCCTCCCTAAATAAAGGTCTTTATATAGTATTTGATAGTTATTTAATGTAAAATGACCCACTTTATAAGGCCTACTAGGTAGTTGGTACCTATTAGTAATGGGACCATAGGTATTTAGAGTTTTTTCTATTCAGAATCTATTTAAAGAGATAGGAGGCTATGGAATGTTTGTCTTTTGTTGATGTATTTGGAGCTTTGCTCAGTGAAGTATTGCCCTGACTTAAGAGGCAAGTGAACAATCTTTTACTTATTCTAATTGTCATAATATGTTGGCACCCTAAGGGTTTGGAAAGACTACACATGGACCACAAGTCGACACTGCACATGCCACGAGTTTGCACTGTGTGACACGAAGATTCAGTGCCTATGCCAACTAGTGTTCTATTGTGTATGGCAACCAGTTATGTATTGCATGCAAGGACTTGTAAATTTTGAATGCATGCCAAATCCTCGAATATCTTTGGTAATGATTGTAACCATTTTTGTAACAACTTGACCAGTCATGGTTGAGGTTGTTGGTTGTTGGTTGTTGGTACAATAGTGAATATTTTTTTATCATGGACTAAGAATAATTACACTTCCATGGAATAAGAAGGATTAGCCATGGTGTATGAACTTTAGAAGTTCATATATTATTTCCTAGGTTACCCATTTATGCTTTTCACATATAACTCTACACTGTAGTGTTTGGTCAAAATAAGGTGTTATAAGGTCATATCTATCAATGGATAATATTGTACCAAGAGTTCAATTTTGATGTGGTATTAAAGTAAGGGAAGGAAAGGATGGGGCTTGATCATCCTGCTCATATCCAAAATGGAGAAATCATATGAATAATTGATTAACTACATGATGTTGATGTATTTTGCATGGAATCCATTCTAGACTTCTTTGTAGAGATTGTTAATTTCCTCATTTCAAGCTTGGTGTCCAAGGATTATGATCAATGATAGAAAAGGAAATTATGGTAAACACGATGGACTATTAGTTTATAGTAAGTTAGTAGATGGGATTTGATAGAGATGCATGTTAGATGAGGAGTACTCAGTAGTACTATGGGAATTCCATGATGGCCAAACTAGAGGACACTATGGGGCTAAGGATAATATATGAAAGTTATTGTACATAAGGATTTGGCAGTCAAATTTGTTTACAAGTGCATGGAACATATGAACTAATGTGATTTATACTAGATGTGGGGCAACTATCAGCTAAAGATGAGATATCATTGCAACCCATTATGTTTTGGGAGTTGTTATAGTATTGGGTAGTGGAATTTGTTGGACTCATCAATCAATTGACATGTTATTCGAGTTCTATTTATATCATCACTACCAAAAATTATTTGGAATATTGAGCATAGGATACATTGACCCAATTTTCCTTAGTGTAGATTGTTGATAGGTTCATTTTTAGCATATAATCAAAAGATTTGGATGCCCACATAGCCTCACCAATGATGAAGTTCAACATTTTATTAGTCGATTAGTGGTTTAACTAGTAAAGGAATTCACGATCAACCACCAAAAGATGACACTCTATCATCCATAGGCTAATGGCATGAGAAAGGTGTTAAACAATAGTCTATAATATGGATTAACCATGTTCTTCTCTATCATTAGGGATGATTGGGATGAAATAATTCCTACCATTTTATGGGCCTATAGGACTACATGCATAACCTTAATTAAGCACATGTTGCTCAACATGGTGTATGGCATCAAGGAAATGATTCCTTTAAAATGTTTGTTACCGACCCTATAGGTATCCATTACTACGCATATGTCAAACATAAAATAGCAACATAATAGACTGGATATGTTGGTATAATCAGAAGATCATATGTTTATGGAAGGATACCATCAAATGCTACAAAAAATATGCCAAAAGGAATGACACAAAAATGAATATTATGAATAAGTAGTTTGAATAGGGGTATCTTATGTTGTTGTATGATAGTAAATTTTGAAATCATTTAACCAAGATGAGGATTCATTGGAAAGGACTATATATAATTGTGTAGATAACATGTGAGGGTCTAATTTAGCTCACATAATCAGATGGATAGCTAAAAAAATAATGGGTGAATGGACACACCTAAAGCCTTATGTGGCCCCAACCCTAAAAAAAAACTTATTTTGTTTTTGTGGGGGAGGCCAGGTGGGGGGTATTATACCATCGTATAGCCAATTTCAACATCTAGTACTCAGAACAACGCATTTTTTGCAAGTCAATTTCCATAATTTCAATTTCAACAAGTTTGATTCAGTTTTAAATATGTTGTTTTTATGTTTCTTTTTGGGTCTAGGAATAAACCAATAAAATAGATCCATGGTTACATACATTTAAAAGTGCCCAACCAAAGAAAATATCTATGATTGGGGTGTAAGAAAAAAATTGGGAACTGTAGATGGGATGGAATGAGTGTCATGGGAAATAGGGAAATTATTAAGTTAATGGAATAAAGAGTGGGGGTTGTGTCTACGTAGGGTAAGGTGTATGTATCATGAAATTTTCTACATTAAAAGGATATCCTTGGGGTTTTTATAGAAGGAATAAATTCTTGTCACCATTAATATGATTGTGGGTAGGTGGTGCCAAAAAATGCCTTAATTCTTTTAATGTAGCAGAAATTGTGCCCAATCCAGTCATGTTGCATTTATGTTCCACAAAACCTAATCAAATGTCTTGTTCTTCATTATTGACTAGATCTAGACATGATTTGTTAAGGATTTAGATCAAATAGGTGGGATAGGGTAGAGATCAATAGTTGTGATGGTGTATGCCTCAAATGGCACCAATCCCTATAAGAGAAAATAAATCACAATTTTTTGTCTTATATTTTTAGCCATATCCCTTATCATTTGAATGATCAAGATTGAAGAGCCATAAGAGGTTCAAAATAAAGAATTCAACGATCACAATTGTAGAGCTTGAGAATGACAAAACTATTAGTGAAGCTAGGATTTGAGAATTGTAGGCTAAAAGAGACCATGGTAGGGTAGAATATTTCGATGTGTGAGTAGAGATCATTTGGTGGGAGGTGAGAGTTATTTAATGTGGAATCGAGTATCAACTAATATTGGAGTATAAGAAAAAATACATCATACATAGTGCCATCTATAGGTAGGGGAACCATAGGCCATGGGACCCATAGGAACCACCCCATTTCTAGAGGTACAACACCTAATTTTCTTGTAGGAGGAACTCAACCTATCGATGCATGTTAGTGACAATGAGCATTTGAAAGGATATTTTGAGAAACTATATATGGTGGATTACAATACACACAAACCTACCTTGTTCCCTGAAATTTAACGAGAATAAAATACTTAAAACTATGGTGGGATTGGGCCAAGATTTTTCAACCAATCAAGACAATATTTAAATCTAGGACCACTAGCGTCCTCAATGTCTCATGCTTTGGGATATGTTTGTTCATAATAAAGTATGTTTGGATACGATTATTACAAGCTAATCCTGATGGGATTCAAAAGGACCAAAAACTCCCTATTAGTGTGAACAATATTCATGCTTTGTTATATTACAATGGGATGGAAAGGATGCTAGTGACACATTTGTCATAAGAATCCATGTAATAAAGGATGGGACTATTGTAGAAGTATAGATGGATTGTTCCTAGAATATGACTTGAACAAGCCATGTTGGGGATATGACATAGAATTCATGAACAATATTTTGATCAATATGACAATGCAAATGTTACACATAATGGTGTTGTAGAATTGTAGGATGGGAGATTTTTCAAAGAAGGTAGTGCATGTGGCTAGCATATGTGGAAATGGGATAAATCTAAACTGGGCGAGGTATCTCATAAAAAAGTTCTTGTAAAATGTTTTATTTGTAAAGGATTGAAACCATGACTTCTATTATGGTATTTTTATACTACAATAATCAATTTCTCACAACAGGCAGATCTAATAGGCATTGAAATTAGATATTGGGATCTTAAGGATTGGTTTGTTGTGGACTAGTATTAAGCCCTAGCTTATTCAAAAAATATGATGACATAGGTTGGCATTAACAATGTGTTTCAAAATTAGTTCTAGGATATGAGCGACATCACCATGAAAGAATACCAAGATTTCATTAGCTTTTCTTGATATGCACAATTAGCAGTATCAATTCAAAGTGGTTAGAAAATTATTTATTTATGAGAGCATGGATTCCTGAGGGAAACATGAATCTAGGAGTGGAGGTTGAGAAGATAGAGTTCATGTTGATACCTAGGGACATCGAGTGGGCCATTAAGAAATGGGCCTAGGTAGCAATGGAACAACAACAAAAAACAAGACAAGAGAGAACTACCACCAACAAGCATCAAGGAGGAGGATCCCATAGGGAAGAAGCCATGGATAGAGGTTGAGGTAGGAACAACATCTAAATCCATAGAATTGAATGACTAAGAGATGTGGATGAAGAAGGGTCCACTCATTATACATCGTAAGGATTGCAACCTAGTGATCGAGTAGGTACTACCACCCCCTCCTTGTATAATTGACACATCTAATATCCATATAATGCACAACATCTCAATGACTACTTGAGGGAAAGGAAACAATGTATTAGGGACATAACCTCCTCTTGATGTTTATATCTATCAGGGTCCAAACAATGACCTCATGAGGATAACATATCCCCATGTTTTGTTTATAGAGGTGGTACTCCTCTGTCATAATATGAAATATATATATTGATGCTCTTGGGTTCGGGAGACTATAGGATAACAAAACCCAAAGTATTTATTGCTTAGTTTGATATAAAATGGTTCTTGATAACCATATTTGATCTTTATGTGCAACAAGTAACTTCTTAACAATTAAAATATTGGAGGAAGGCTTAAATATCAGAATATATGTATGCTCAAAATCATTTATAAAACTCTCTAAATCATATTCAAGTAGAGAATACATCCATATATTCTCATAAGAAAAAAGATAAAGTGGTATTGATCATTTTAGAGAAATTTAAATGAGTTATGCATTCAAAACTAAAAATAATTTGACGAGAACACTCTAAAAATATCACACTAAAAAATCCCAAGATTTGAGAAATCATTAAAGTAATAACCTAAAGTGTTTCTCTGTGGAGTTTCATAAAGATATTCAACAATGAAAAACATCTCAAGAAACCAATTGACTAAATCTTCAAAAATAAAGCTTGTCAAACACAAGGACTAAATATCCAATAGTCAAATAAACAATCACGACTTACATTTGGCATTGACATATATGGTCGTAAATACTCCATTATATTATAAAGGAAAGTCTTAGAAGAATTCAAGAGAAACACTCAAAAACTCAACCTTAGGCTCATTTCATAAATACAAGAATAAAGCCTTGAAAAAATAGTGTAGAAGAAGAAAAAGAATGGAGAAGATGGAGATCTTTATTTGTTAATCAAAATCTTGGTTGCATGTTTATTGATGGACCCTTCTATTCTGATGTTTTGATTTCCTACTTCTAACCTTTCTTTTATGATGCTTCTTTTAAAATTTTCTTTCAATGCTTTCTTGAAGTAGTTAGGGTTTCTGTCTTTTTAGGAACTTCCATACAATTTTCTTCTTGGAATGACCAATTTAATTAATAATTCATTGAAGCCTCATTAATGAATTTGTATCATTGACATATGTACCTTGAAGTGGGGCCCATTTCATCTTTAATAAAGGTTTTTAATAAACTTTTATATTGAAAACTTTTTAATTGACTTCGTTTTTTTAAGTGGCCTTTGTTTTAATATTTTGATCAAAATATTTGACCTTTCATCCATCGAAATGATTCTTTATGCAATATTCATCATCCCAGATTTGCAACAAGTCGTCTTGAGCACAATTTGGAGTTATGGATCTCAATATATAAGCTCGTAAAGTTGAGGTTCCGAGCATATTTATCACAAACCATGAAACAATAGTTGAATGTTCTTTAAATTTTTGAGAGAATTGTGATAAATTTAACCTATTGAAACTCATTCCTTCATATTCCTCAGGAAATATAATTTGTCAAAAACAAATGCCTAGATCTCAAGATATGACCTTTGTAAAATTGTTGCTCAATAATCGTTCATCAATTCATGGGTTAATCTTGGTCTTTCATCACAATTTGATTTTTTAAAAGGAAATTCAATCCCACTTGCATTATGGTAACGATTTCTCAAGTGTTTATATAGTTAAATTTTACTATTCCTTTATGTGGAACATAAGAAAACTATGAAGACTATGGAGGCTCAAACCTTGGAAAATTCATGAATTAATTAAATATTTTGATAACCCAGTCAACATCCACTAAGTTCCTAGTCGATGCCTAGTAAGCATCCTTGTAATCTCCTGGTTAGTGCCGAGTCATATACCACTTCATTGCCATGTGTCTTAATGTGATAGGTTTCCCTAGGATTCCACGTGTCGTGATATCATTAGCTGCCACATGTCATAGTTTGATTGCCTGCCATGTGTCATTGTCCCATTGGATTCCATGTGTCATCATTTCATTGGTTTCCATATCTCATCGTTCCATTTCTTCCATGTGTCATGGAATTATTGGTTAACAATAAAGTGGTGAGGACTTAGAAAATAAATTAAGTATGGGAGTGGGAGGATGAGAGGAGTAATGGCAGGTAGGAGGGAGGAGTAATGGTGGGTCGGTGGAGATCAAGGATTAGGGGGGTGTGGAGCGATAAGGGGGTGTGAACCCATGGTGGTTAGGGAAGAGGGGAGTAGAGTGGAGTGGAGTGAGGGGTGGGGACAAGTTTAAGGATGTAAATTCATATTAAAATGTAGAAACATGGGATAATCTTAGTAGTCCTTAATATGCAAAATGTAAAAATTTTGGGGATAGTTTTGTAAAAATATTCAAATTTCTAAGGATTTTATATAGTTTCTATAAAATTTTGGTGACTTTTTAGGTAAAATAATTTTATTCTATGGAATTTGGGCGAATCATTTTTAGAAAAAATGGAAATTGGCGAATTGTTTTTTGGAAAAAGCATGGAAAATTAGCCCATTGGAAAAATTTAGCCCCTAAAATCATCTATGGTGAGGGGGATGGGAAAAAATATAAGTGTGGAAATTTTATTGGGTTTAGGGTAAGTGATGTGAGTAGGAGATGAGAGAAAAGTGGGAAGGGACTCTATATCCCCCGATGAATAGAGAAATAGGGATGGAGGAATAAGGAGGGGAGAGAGAGATAAAAAAATAACTAAGTATAAGAGATGGGAGACATAGTATAGAGAAGAGAGGAGGCGAGGGGAAATGATAGAAAAAAATTATAAGTATAGAAAAGAAGAGTGGTAGAGTATTCTAGGAAGAGTAGAGGAAGAATGTAAAACATTATAAGTATAAGAGGGGTGTATGGTGAATAGAAAAAAAATATAGGTATAAGAGGGGAGTATGGTGAATAGGAGAAGAGAAAGACCATGAGAGTAAAATAAGAAAATAGACTAAGTTGTATATACTAAGTCGTATAAGAGAGGAGAGTAAATAAATAGGTAAGATGGAGTTAGTATGGAGAATGGGAGAATAAGAGAAGTTCCAAGACAATGATCATGGTTCCATGAATTCTTAGTTATAAGAAAAAATAATTGTGTTGCACATGGAAAAAAATGTTTTTTGGGTGATAGGATAAAAACCTAGATATCTTGAGTATACGAACTTGAATTTTGAATTTGTGAAATGCATGACTAATATGAGACTGAGGGATACACCATGAAATGATCATCATTCAAAATTTATTTCTTTTGATACCATATTTTTTATTATTCCAAGAGAGGAAAATAAGGGTTACCAATTTTTTTATCAACAACTATCTCCAACTGAAGAATAATGACCCCCTATGGGTTGCTAAGAACACCAGAATATGAAGATCGGCTGACTTATCCATTGGGATATGGATTCATATTAAAAACAAATTGTTGTAATTCCTCTTCCATTGAGTGATATTCAACATTATCTCCATTTATCTATTGCCTTATTATGCAAAATTTTTACTAAAGAAACAAACTATGTACAAACAAGATCTACCTACCATATCCTACTTGGAGGAAAGGGACACTTTTAGGTGTAGGTATATTTCTAATGGATCCATTCAAGCATCCAAATGATTTGTGGAATGAAATCCATACTTATGGAACATCTCAGGGCTTGTACCAAAAAGTTAGGGGCATCCTTTAAGTGTAGTAGAGGAAAACCGAACTAGATGTGCCTAAAATATGATTGCATTGATTGGCGAACAATGTTTTGGAACCATGAATCAATAAAATCAACTCTTGGTTGCTCAATAATGTTGTTGTCTTTGATTGGATGAGGAGTTTTGTAATACCCCTAGGCTAAACCCCAATTGTAAATGTAAATGTAAAAATGATTATAAGCTGGTGAGTT
Source organism: Picea glauca (assembly GCA_000966675.3). Classification (NCBI taxonomy): domain Eukaryota; kingdom Viridiplantae; phylum Streptophyta; class Pinopsida; order Pinales; family Pinaceae; genus Picea; species Picea glauca. Next base: position 381,846 of record JZKD02S2269503.1, on the reverse strand, counting down.
GATGATATAAGGTCTTTGGTTTGGTTATGTGCACATTTAGTCAGTGCGCGAGAATATCATACCAAAAGAAGAGTGTGTGATCTTAAGGCCATGGATCCTTTGTATATATGTTATGTTTTATAGGTTGGTGAGCCAAGTTATTAGAGGCCAGCAGGCTTATGTGATTTTTAGGCCAGAAAGCCTAAATGCTAAGGGCCAGTGAGCCTATTATTGTATATGTAAACACTCATATCATAAATGAAAAAAAAATCACAGTTTGTATACCAACCACAAAAAAGAGTAATGGGGACTAAAATCCACTAGGAAGGGAGAGGGAGCTAAGAGCCTAGGAAGGGGATAAGCTAGAGGGATTAATTCCAAAGGAATATTATAATATTATTCTTAAAAACTAAGGCATGGATATAACCTATGTTATCCTAAGTTCCTATGGGAAGGGAACAAATTAAAAGTCGATCAAATGAAGCTTCATGAGGAAAAGTGTCTAGGAGGGGACATGAAGATATATTGGGAAACTTAATGTATTTTGGGGGAGGCTGGTCATTTTGGAAAT
>JZKD02S2269503.1:347644-368662 GCA_000966675.3 Picea glauca | reverse complement strand
CCATACTGAAAATACCATACCGCCCCTGCCTCATGACATCATCCTCCATTATCCCGCCAATCATCGACGAATAACAAACTTAGGATTAAGGAAAAATCAAATAAATGTTAGTAATAAGTTTAGTGTAGTTAGAATAGGTTAGAATTGTTAATAATAAGTTTATCATTAATTAATTAATTAATGATTAATAATTAAATTAGTTGTTAGGTTAGTTTGTTAATTAAAATAAATAAAAACACGTAATAAACATATAAAATTCAAGAAAAACAAAAATGAAATAACAAAAAACAAACTAAAAAAAAATCTATTCTAACTTTCATACCCACTCACCCATGCATGTCGGACCCCCCCCCAAAAAAAAACTGCTTACCACCTCGGTGAGGTCAGAAATTACCACTTTTGCCAAAAAAACCACTTTCGAGCATTTTTGACTAGTCGACTTCCGAAGGCGTTTCCAGGAAAAATAAGGCGCATTTTGAAGCACTGAGAGAGGTTTTTTTCCGTAACGGGCTGAAGACCAAAAACCTCTCTCATTGTTTTCACAGATGCCACCATATGGGAGAATAGAATCTATCTTTCAGCCTCATTTTTCAGATTTCTGGTTCATTCTGTTACAGTCCCAATTTTGCAGGAGCTGTTACGGTGAGCTGGAGGCGAATTTGGTGAAACAAAAGAGGTTTTTGTCTGAAACATACTCAAATAAAATAAAATCCTTTATGTTTTTCCCAGGTGTCAACATTCAAGTGAAACAAATGTCTGTTCGGACCCCCTTGTTTGCAGAAATTTGACCCATCTTTCATGGCGGACAGTTCGGGATTTTTGGGGATTTGTTGCTATTTTTAGTTGAGGCGGTTGAAATGGACCTCATGAGCCTGGAGAGAGTAGGTTTATATATTGTAATATGGAAAATTTGGAGGGGTTGATGATTGAGCTCAAGATTCATGCCCCACAGGGGATACATTTTAATTTTCTTGATGACTTTCTAGAAATAAAAATTGTAGCTGCAGGATTATTGTGTTAGACTCCCTGGTGATGTTTTTCTCTAAGTAACTATTTTCTTTCTCTATTAATCCATCTGATGTTTTCCCTAATCCAATCATTGAAAGAAATATTACGAACAAAACTTGTTTTTTGCACTTTATTTCTGGTCTTTTAATGGTCTACATGTTTTCGTCTAAAGTTGAGCATATGAATTCTTATATGCTCCTTTGCATGGTGGATTTTCCCTTCTTTTCCTCTGCTCCACTTTCGTTTAATTCAATTTGATCCAACTGTCTCTCTATCCTGCCCTGTGGTGACAATCTTTACATCTGAGATAGATCCATTTTCAGAAAGGTAGACCCCATGGCCCAATGAAAATTCGAGTTTTTGATCTCCCAAACATACCAAATCCATAAAAAAAACCATGCTCTTCATAACTAGCCTAATATCTATTTAAACAAATCTATATCAAACAAAGAGATCCCTCTCTGAGTCTTGGAGGGCTAGATCCAAGACTTGAAGTGGTTTTGATGTTGCCTCTGTGACTGCCTCCACAGCCTTGGGCAAATTACAGAGTGATAACAAGACATGCATGTGGGGAATGAGAGAATGTGGGTTTTTATTTCAAGTTGGCAGCTGATAGAGTTGTTTCTGATGTCTAAGATACATTAGCCTAGTTAGGAGTCCCTTTACCTGGGTGGATTTTAGTCCCAACTCAGGGGTGACCCACTTCTGAGTGTTCTGAGCAACATGGTCTAAGTTTGGGGGATCATGGAGGGTCTTCATGCAATTGGTGGTCTTATTATCAAAGATAAGTGTAATTTGTGTGTGAAATTACATGTTGCATCATTATTTATGCATTTTTTATGGGTTTTTCATGTATATGTTGCATGTGTATTTCTACTATTAATCTGTATAAATCTATGAGTTTGCAGAGTATTTGTATGTTTAAATATTGTATACAGTTTCAAATTTTATTTCATGTGGCATAGACTAGTAGGTGGCTAGGGATGTTACAATATGGTATCAAAGATGATGGAAAGAGAAGTTTGAGTGGTGAGACTTGTCCTAGGTGTCCGAGTGTGTTACAATATGGTATCTGAGCTCTAGTTTTCAACACTGAGCCTAGATGGGTTGAGCAAGTTGAAATTGAAGAAAAAATTCATAGAGTTTCAAAGTTACAGTGCATACCTGGGTACCAGGAAGGTGCTGAGAGAACACTTGGACTGTGTTCCAAAGCTCAGGAGGTGTAGCAGTTCAAGAAAGCTAGTGAAGGAAAGAACCCACAAAAATCATTGATTTGGGACATGAGATTAGATATGGGCCATTAGGTTTTTTCGAGAGAAGAAAAATACATCATAACTATCAGATCTAGAGAAGGTGCATGATCGTTAAGCACTGAAGTCCTTCAAAATTTGTTGCTCCAACAAGTTTTTTGTTGTTTGATGGAAGGGAGGGAAAATACCTAAAGTCTCGAAGTCCCGTAGTGAATATACATTGTAGATCACTCTAAGAAGTTCCAGCCGTTGGATTGGATGAGCATAGATACAGGACGTTGGATCAAACCCCAGACCAAAAGAGAAGTATGTGTGAGAAGATCAGATCCCAACCATTAGATATTCACATAGGTGAACGTGAATCATAGATCTCATGGTAGTCCGGAGATTCGACACTCTAGAGAAAGTTGGTGATTGTTGCATGGAGTATAGAAAGTCCCAAAGTATTGAACTCTGGAGAAGTTCTCGACTGTTCGTCATTGAGGAAACATGTCAGCAGATTAGCGAGTAATCGAAAGTTCGATGATCCAGAGGATCGTTGCTGAAAAGGGTTCGGGCGTGAAAAGGCCCGAAGCCCTGAATCCTGGAGTCAATCCTGGTTGTCTATTGATGGATGAGATTCAACTATGGATCTCCATCCTTCACCTATTCGGTGTTTAGTAGTTCAAGGTTTTGGTGGTGATCAACAATGAGAACTCCTGAAGCCCAGAGTTCTGGAGGATATCTTAGTCGTTGGTTGCAGGAGGAGTGAGAGTCATGAATCTCGAATTTGGAATTTGGAAATTCGGGAGCCAGCGTGCGTTGGAGTCCTAGAAATCTTGAATCCTAGAGTCCTAGAGCTCTTATTGACCGTATATATTGACAAAGAGTGTAGAACATTGATCCGTGAGTCCTTTGGGAATTCGTCAATTCGACATTCGAGTGATTTATGGTGTAGTGTTGTAAAATATTCCTAAGATCAAAGTTCCAAAGTGATGGAACCCAGAATCTCTAAACAAGCTCCTTTCAACTAAGTGCTTGGAAATATCCCATGGTCATATGAGATTTTGGCTGAAGTAAAGGAGTTAGTGCTCAAAATTTTGATTTTTAAGAGAGGAATATGGCTTAGAGAAGGAGCCCATGGGTTTCTGAATTATACGGACCTGCATTTGAGGGAAAATCAAAAGGTATTGTGAACCTTAAGAGAGGATCCAACATAGGTCCAATATCTAATTCAACTCTCGAAGAATATCACATGTACAAGGTTTTCCCTCATAGAAAGGACAAATTTTCAAATAACCATAACTTTCTGCTCAAAACTTAGAATTGAGCATGGAGGCAAGAATTGGAAAGGTATTGAATAGTAGAATAAAACTGTTCACCCAAAAAATCGATCTGGACAATCATTTTCTTTAGAAATTAGAAGAAATTATTCTGATGCAATATTGAATTAAATTTTTTCATAATTTCATCCAATTGATAAATCAATTATCCTAATAGGTTCTATTGGCTACACATTTTGCAGAGTTAGCAACATTTAGATTAGATCAAGATCAACATATAGTTCATAGGGATGGAAGATACATAGGGGGTTTACAGGAAGGATGGTGAGATCATAGGGATGTATGCCAATATGGGTAATGAAGGTACAAACTCAAATGGTCATGGAGAAGGAAAGGAAGAAAAACATTAACTTGGTGGAGACCATTAAAAATTTGCAAAATGATGTCCAAAGTTATAAATATGATAATGATAGGATTATGAAATCCAAGGAGCAGCAAGAGTATTTCAACATAAAGTTAATGCAAATCTTGGACAAAATAGAAAATAACATGGATAAGGAGAATGGATCAAGCAAATCAGGAAGTCACAGGTCTCCTGATGAGAGGAGAAGAGAAAGAAGTGATGGCAGACATAACCATCACTCCCCAGGGAATTCCACTATGAGAGCACACAGTAGATCAATTTCATCCCCTGTCAGAAGCATAAGAGGAGGTTCGGGGTGGATGAGATACAAGGAGAAATGAACAAAATCAAGCCTTCTAATTTTGTTGGTGAGCACAAGAAGGATGAAGATGTTGAAACATGGATGTTAGGGATGAGAAAGTATTTTCAATTGCATAATTACTCTTCACACGTAGAATGAATAATTTCCATCTATCATCTCAAACGAAAGGTATCCATGTGGTAGGACCAATTTGTGTAGGTGAAGCCATGAAGGCTTGGGAATCCACTACAAGATATCCACTCCTACAAATCAAAATGCTCAATGGAATCAAGGTGTAAAGAATACAATTTAAATAGAGGAAGCGGTGAAATATTATTTAGTCTAGCAAAGGCCAAGGTTAAGATAAATAAGTACATGGTGGGAAGACCCATTCTATACATATTGATACATCAGGATGCTAGCATTATGATAAAGAAAGACAGAGTGTATATATGGAGAGAATGACAACATCTACAAAGATCAGTCCTACAGTTTTAGAGATAACCGTTCCATGATTGTTATCAGAGTAGAGCAATGGAAGCATGGTGGTATGACAAAAATTTAAGCAATAAAGGTGTCAACATACTAAAGAAGTGCTAGCAGATGCATAAACAATGCATTATGTACAGGGAAGAAGGATTCTATGATGGATTCATGTCCTTGAACATCTTAGGATAATGGAAACAAGGTTTCTAAAGGAAAAACAATAAGGAACCATGAAGAAGAAAATGATTATATGCTTGGTATAGAATGAAAAAGAAATAAAATCTAAGGAGAATCTATATCAAGTGGAACATATCCATAAGTGACATTCCAGGGGTGGAAATCATGACTAGAATCTATGATGGAAAGTAAGAGCAATGTTAAATCATTCTAGTTAACTCTATGCAACTGGAAAATAAGACATTGTGTAGCATAGCAACATGCTGAAACTTATTATGCAAGTCAAGTTGAAATCCAATGGGTTAGGACAGGAGAAAGTAATAGTTCATTAAGCAAATCCAAGCTTTGATATGTTCAGTCAAGGAAAGGATGAACCAGTTTGTTTCAATAAATAAATTGATGTTAGATATCCAAGGTTAATTAGAGAGCATGACTGGAAATGTAATTCGGTCATGCATGAGTTGGATCAGAGGGATCCAAGTAATAGTGGAACGTTTAAAATTAATATCAACATAACATATGGTTACAAGTGTGCAAAGTACATAAGATAAGTTGGGATGGAAAAGTACTGAAGATAGAGAACAACCAGGCACATTTTTTTCTTTTGTAAGAACACAAGAAGATTTAGGAATCCGGGAAGAATTGAAGACTTCTAGTAGCAGTAAAGAAAAGTTATATAGGGAGAAAGAGTTTGTTTCAATTACTATAGAAACAATTATGTTATGGCTTCTTGGAAAACCAGACATAGTACATGAAATTGACATGAAAATGAATTTAGGAGCATTCTAATGATGCATTATCGATGCATACAAATATGAATTGATGAATACCAATTTGTTAAAATACATGTATAAAATAATAAGACTAGGATTAGTATGTTGTTGAATATATATTAATATGAAAGCTGCTAATGGTGGTTGTTGTACCAGGAAAGAGAGAATTCTTGCATGCTTGCAAGTGCTGCTACTAATGTTGTTGCATATGTAAGGAGGCAATAAAAAGATGAAGTGTTAATTATAATAATGATAAAAGAGGCATGGGAGCTTCTATTGTTATACACTATCTAGGTAGCATTAAATTCATTTAATAGAAGCTATGCAATTATGAGTTGTATGTACTCTTATTGTATAATTGATGATGGGAATTTAGGTAAGAATTTCCTGATCCAATTTTATTTTATTCTTGGTGTAGTGTTCGGGTCGAAAAGCAAGGCATCCACATAATTGAGAATCCAATGGGAAGTGTATGGAGAATGTGTGAAGGCATTGGCTAGATTTCCAATTTAACAACGGTGAGATACATGTCTTAGATATAGAGAATTATGAAAATCAATGGAAAATGCAATGAATAGATATGCATTGGCAATTGCGCTCATGAATAGTAAGTGGTAGAGTTGCACTTATGCATGATATAATTGTATACTTAAATGCATTTGTTGAATGCATTTTTTGAATGCATGCATATATGTTATTGAATGGAAATAATTACACTAACAACTGAAATGTTACAACTATTACTAAATCATGTAGTTGAGAACAGTTCAAGAGATGTTAGACATTGCAACAGGAAAGTTGCAAGTCAAGTAATCACATGAGCATTGAATACATGAAACTTCCTATTCATAAAATAGAGTAATGAACTTACTGATATTAATTGTGAACATGCATATGCATAGAATGATAATTCATTCTATTTAATTAATTTTTTGATGGTTTTGATTGAATTGTTAGGTGTAGACAATTCTAAGATCATTTTGTAAGGTTATGGTACATATTTCAATGAAAGTATAATGTACAGGAAATACTGATAATCTGTTGGCTGAATGAAAGATAGAAGCGTTGCAGGAAAAATGGTATTCAATATGGTGCTTTCTAAAAATACAAAGAAGACTGCATCCTACTATTGCAACCACCATGAAAAATTATGAGATAAAATTTCATATTTTTGGGGAAAAGTTGAATTCCTTATGAAATAAGTTTGAGTTTCTAAATGAATTTTTATAATGTTCTCTCATAATAATTGTATGTGTGTGATATCGATGAGATAATATTGATTAAAATTGGAATTCTTGGGAAGAACAACTACTATTGGAGACATTGGAGCCCTATAAATGTAGAACCTTGATGGGGTTCTAATAATGAGTTGGCACTCTCCTTGTGTGTGAAAACCTTGGAAAGATGGATCGTTGAAGGACTATGTAGCAGTGAAGGGATACTTGAGCTAGGAAGGGTGAGTGAAACAAGGAAGAGTCAAATCATGAGTGCTTATGGCATGGTAGCTGTCATAATGAGGGTGTGTCAAATGGAACAATGAGTTGAATTATTTCCTAAAGAATCTTTATGGAATAGAGAAAATGACTTCCATCTACAATATGAATACATGAATTGGTGCTTGGAAGTAGAGCACTAGGTGGATAACAAGCTTCCAATAGAAAAGGCTTGGATATTTTTGAAGAATTTTGAATTGTACATGGTATATAATGCACCGAGGAAAATGCATAAATAAGCGGAGGGGAATGTAATACCCCTAGTATGAACCCCAATTGTAAATGTAAATGTAAAATGCTTATAATCTAGTGAGATGATGATACGAGTTCTTTTGTCCAGTTCTACATGCATTTAGTCAGTGCGTGGGAATCTCGTACCAAAATAAGGGTGTGTGATATTAAGTCCATGAAGCCTTTGTATATATGTTATGTTTTATAGGCTGGTGAGCCAGGTTATTATAGGCCAAAAGGATTATGTGATTATTAGTCGGAGATTCTAGATGCTAAGGGCCAATGAGCCTATTATTTTATATGTAATCACTCATATCATAAATGAAAAACACATCATTGTATGTAGACTAACCACAAAAAAGAGTATGGGAGACTAAACTCCACTAGGAAGGGAAAGGGGGATAAGAGCCCAGGAGGGGGATAAGCTAGAGGGATTAATTCCAAAGGAATATTATAATATTATTCCTAAAGACCAAGGTATGGATATAACCTATGTTATCCTAAGTTCCTATGGGAAGGGAATGAATTACAAGTGGATCCCATGAAGCTTCATGAGGACAAGTGTGTAGGAGGGGACATGGAGATATATTAGAAAACTTAGTGTATTTTGGTGGAGGTTGGTAATTCTGGAAAAGGGGGGGAGAACTATTACACTCCATCATTATGTGATATTCATGGAGGGCTCTTCTTGTCATGCTAGGGAGGAGGGTAAGCTTCGTTTCTTACCAGGGAATTCACAATTGAAAATTATGGAATTCATTCCATTCTCTCCATCATTCTGGCCTCTCCATATTGCATGCACTCCTTTAGTAGTAACCTGCACCCTTCCTTTTATGAGCAGTGCACCTATACCTTACCTGAAGGTTGTTGTTTCCATCACCTTCACCTTACATGAAGGTCATTGTTGCCATCACCTGTACCTTACCTGAAGGCCGTTGTTGCCATCACCTGCACCTGAACTGAATGTTGTCGATTCCATCACCTCCACCTATACTTGGTTGACTTAAGCATTGGATTGAAGAAGCAGGTTTTCAGACCCATGGGATTGAAGAGGTGGGTTGTTAGGCCGATGGGATTGAAGAGGCCGGTTGTCAGGTTCGTGAGAAACTCTCTCCAGGTGAGATAATTGTTTGGAATTGATTTCTTAATGGTTCCCAACTGCAACTATAGTGCTCAGAGACTTCCTATCCTGCCTGTTGTTGAATCCCTAGAAGGGAAATGGGGCATCCGAAGGACTGTTGAGAAGAGAAGAGGAACACTTCCTGTGGTGGGACACACATTTGGGGAATGAGCGACTGTGGGATGTTAGTTCAAGTTGGCACCTGACAGAGTTGTTCCTGTTATCTGAGATACATGATCAACCTGGTTAGGAATCTCTTTACTCGGGTGGAGTTTAGTCCTAGCTTAGGGGTGACCCACTACTGAGAGTTTTGAGCAGCATGGTCTAAGGATGGGAGGATCGTGGAAGGTCTGCACATAGTTGGTAGTCTTCTTATCAAAGACAAGTGTAATTTGTGTGTGAAATTACATGTTTCATAATTATTTATGCATTTGTTATGGGTTTTTCCTGTATAATCTGAATGTGTATTTATACTATTATTATGTATAAATCTATGAATTTGCAAAGTATTTGTATGTTTAAATATTGTATACAGTTTCAAATTTTATTTCACATGTCATAGCCCAACATGTGGCTGGGGATGTTACAAGTTTCCAATCTAAGAATAATTTTATCATTCTCCTCATTACTGGCCACGTCCAAGATTCAGGATTCACTTTGAATGTCTTGAAAGCATTATTCCTTCATGCAATGGAAATTTTGGCAATCATTGTTCTGAAGATTAATTTCTTCCACTGATTCTTCTTGCTTCCAATGTTCTTGTGGATTTTCATCACCTTTTGTAACACTTTACACATGATCATATTGGTTGAAATATTATTGTGCATTTGGTGTAGGCTCCTAAGTTTTATTCTCAAATTTGCATCTTGAAAAATCTTCATATGGAGTATATGAAAGGAACGGAATTTCATTATTTTTCATCCATATGGGAAAGGGTGGATGGGAAGCAACATAAAAATAACCAGAAGAGGCATATTGGTGCATTCTTGGGATGAAATTTTCAACAAATGAATTTTTAAACACATCCTAACTGGTAATGGTCCCAGGAAGCAATGGATGGAACCATCCAAGAGTGTTTCCACATAGAGTTTGTACAAATAATAGACACATAACATTATCTTCAGTGATATTGAAAACATCACATGTGCTCTTGAAATTAAACAAATGTTTTTCTACATCCTTTGAAGTATTCCCAAAGAATGTATAATTTTTTCATTAGGAATATTAGGCATCTGAAAATCTACTTCCGGTAGATTTAAATGGCATATATGTAGTCACCTCCTTCATTGGGTACCTCTTCCTTTTTTTGAGTCTTATGAAGCCATTGGTGGGATTGGTGGAGAAACAAAAGGATCATCACAACATGAACGCAATTATTTAGATGAGTCATAATATAATTCTTCTTAAGATTCTTGAATATTTCCAATAGAATTGAAAAGCAATTTAAGAGTTCTTTCAATGGTATCACTAGGGATTTCATCCTCCTGAACCTTTGATGGTTCTTGGCTCTTTTTGAGGTCATCCAAATATCTATCAATAATATTTTTATAAACCCCATGCATATAAAATAAGGAATGGTCTTCTTGAATATTATTTTCGAAGATTTGAACCATGGATACTCTGGTCCGTTAATTAGATCTGAAGTAAGGCCTCAAATACCATGAAAATAAATTGATCCCTAGTATGGTCGCCAAAAATGTTGATGTTTAGATATGTCAAGGTCCAAACAACAACCTCACGAGGATAAAATATCCAGTTGCATTTTTAAATAGGTGGTACTCCTCTGTCATAATTTGAAAGATATAACTTGATGCTCTTGGGTTGGGGAGAATGAGTGACAGTAAATCCCAAATTATTTATTGCTTAGTTTTATATAAAATGGTTCTTGATAAACCTATATGATATTTATGTGCAACACGTAGCTTCTTAACAATTAAAAGATTGAAGGAAGGCTTCAATATGAAAATATATGTATGCTCAACATCATTTATACAACCCTCTAACTCATATGCAAGTAGAAAATACATCCATATATTCTCATAAGAAAACATATGAAGTGGTATTGATCATTTTAGAGAACTTTAAATGAGTTATGCATTCAAAACTAAAAATAATTTGATGATAACACTCTGTTACCACTGAAAGTCACACATTGACTGCTAAAGTGTGATCTCAACACCAATCAGGATGTTAAAGATAAGTTTTTTTTATGATAAGGTGATAAATGGATGAAAACTCAGGAAAATTATGTCAACACAACTCACTCCATAGAATATACACCAACAAATAAGGCTTTGAGTAACTTAGATAAGGTTTTAAGAAATAAAATGGATAAGTGGAAGACTCAATAAGAAATATGTAATATCCCTACCATCTACATCTGGTAGTGCTGATAGGCATATGAAGAAAAACCCTCTCAAACAAGAACTTCTTATAATCAAAGAGGAAACTATGATATAATTATAAACAATATCACAATAGATCCTCCATTGCAACATAGATACAAGTAAGCTAATTGAAGCATTCAATAGACTACAATTAGAATAAGATAGAAATAAGATGATAAGGAAAAAAGAATGATTTCTATTATACAAAGTGTTTCAGGTCTGGTACATAAAATATGAGATATTCTATGTTACATAGACAACATCAAAATATGAGTCTCTCTCCAAAATAAAATGAACCTCTATCAGTCTTACCATGCCTATATTATAGCCTAGACTATCATTGATATCTATACAATTTGAATAACAATTCCTGGATAGGATTCCAATGCCTAAAGATGGTGTGACTATAGTTGTACAAAAAAATGCTAAAATTCAGGCTAATGTTGGCAACATTTGCAACATCTTATTTATGGTTGATGAAGTGTCCCTTTGAACGCATCTTCCTTTGGGAGGTGTCCTCCCATCTCGAAAATGACCCTTAGAAAACTGGAAAACATACATATTAACACCTGGTAGTTGTTCTTCCCTTCAAAAACTCCAAAACATGAGTTCGCAGTGTCAAGCGTTGGGAATTTTCTTGTAGTGGGTCGCTTCATTTGATAAAGTATTAGAACATTCGAAAAACTATCTTCAATGCCCCAAAATATTATACCAACTTATAATATTGGTACATGACTAGAAGAGAACATCCCAATAGCTAAACGTGGTTTATAAAGCATAACCATCCTCAAAATTGCAAAATGCATCAAACAAGAATTTTTTCAAAAACTAATATTGTTTAATGAGGTTCAATTTCTTCATTTTTTAAACTTTGGAGCTTCTACTGGCAGCAACTTTAGCCAACATGTCCAGATTTCTCTTGGCCAACCATTATTTAAAAGGTTGTAGTTATGCTTTTATCTTTTTTATCTGATCTTGATAAGATATGTTTTGTCTATAGAGATTTTTGAGCTACATGTGGAGGGGCAATAACCTCTTAGCCAAAAAATTTTCCTTATCAATGGACTTATGATGAATATCCAACACTTCCTTAAATTTCCTTTTGACACTCAAGTCTTCCTTTATCATCCTATCAACTTCAGTTCTTTCTTCCTTGAGCTATCTTTTGAGCCTCTCGAAAGTGGTATTTATTTCTTCTTGGGAAGTAGTGATATCAACAATTTCAATAGGTTTCTCAACCAATTTGGATTTACCTTTTCTTTGGGATGAAATTTCTTCTACATAACTTTTCACAGAATTTTTTTCCTTGCCTGATGCCCTAGTAAAAGGCCTTCTAGGCTTAATATTGTATGCAACAATAGGTGAAGGGAAGATGAGCTTTATTCCTTTGAGGCCTGTGGATTTTCTTGAATGGACTTCCATATGAATGGGCTCTGCCATGGGTGAAACTTCCCTATGTGAAGGTTGTGAAGGCCCTCCTGCTTCTGTTTCATATGTATCAGTCATATAAACACCTATTTTCTTATTCTTAACCTCTGAACACAGATTCTTATCCACAAGAGTAGGGATTTGTATTTTAGACTGTGTGGTGGGGGAAACATTCAGTTGAAAGTGTGATGTAGCGAGGAATGTTTCCCAATCATTATTTTTCTTTCTCAACTCTTCCATGAAAAACATTTTAATAAGGCCAGAGTGAAAGACACTTGTGTCAAATTGTTTATATTTGGCTTGAACTCTATCATCCATCTTACCAATGCTTCTAAAGAGGTCAAAAGGGAGATTCATTTCTTCTTTCCCTGTGAATTGTAATAGCAACTTGATGTGATATTGATAAACCATATTAAATCTTCCCTCACAGGTAAAATACCTTTGAATAACCTTCAACAGTTTATCAAAATCTTCAAGAATATGATTTCTAGGGACCCCTTTGGACAAGTTTTCCTTCTTATACTCTGGTTTAAGAAATTCCTTGGAGAAAGTAGAATTTAATGTCATAGCCTTGAAACATTTTTCTCCTATGTTGGGTATCGTTGTTGCAACTGAGATGGACCACTATGAAACTTCAAATTATAATATTCCCACCTTGGTTTTAGTACCATCAAAATTTAAAGAAAACTCTCTGGCCACCTCTGGATGCCCCCTTTGCATCCTTTGACAAAAAATGATGCAACCTACTCTCTAAAAAGCTTCTCTAATCAAAGGGTCAGAATCAAGCAGTTGCATGTCATAAGGATTTTCCCTTACAATGTCACCTCCCTTATGAGATTTATTATGTTGTTGATTATCCACAATGATGTTGAGGAATGCTTTTTGTGAGTTGTAATAACAGGTAGATGTACGAAGACAAGGAATATAAGAAAATAGGGTTTTGATGATAAACTGTTTTCTTGTACAAAATTTTTATACAACTCACTTTATGCACATTCATGAATGAGACAGAGAATCCTTCAAAAAGGAAATATAAGGAAAGGCAACTGAAATTTATAATAAGAGGGAGACACCTATGAATTCTCTGCTGAAAACAGGGTTTTTATGACAATACAAGTATTATTTAACAACATGATAATGTATGCAATTTTTAAACCTAGTTCGACAGCTGATCAACCAAAAAAATCAAGATGATATGGGTGTAGTGTCACTATTTTAATTTTGAGCTTGGAAAATATGCAAAAGAAGGGTTTTTCAACAAAACTGGAAAAGAGGATTTGTAGCACTGAATTTGCGGCACAAAGTTCGCAGCGCCAGAGCAAAGGGTTCATAGCGCTGGGGAATATCAATGTAGAAAATGAATTTTGAGTAATGATAAGGATAGACATGGTATTAAAGATGATGAGGTTTAATAAGTAAGGTTCAGAGCATGAAGTAAATGAATTTGGAAGAAGGCAATGACATAATATAATAGTTCGTAGCACTGAGGGGTGAAACCAACAAAAACCTCTCTTTCAACCTTCAAACAACGTGTAAACTCTCATGGAGTATGTTACACATGAAATTTTCACACCTAGGTACCTCACCCTAAGTGTTGTAAATTGTCATATAAGTGTCTCATATACCTTAACACCATGGAATAGCCTATGTCACAATCCCTAGTCAATGTGGAGGAGGGATATATTACATGAAGGCCAAAATACCAAGTACACATGAATTATGATTAATATTCATGGAAAAGGAATTGATTAAGTGTGAGAATCAAGTGCACATGAATTATTATTAATATTCATGAAAAATAAAGTAATTAAGTGTGAGAATCCACCTCACATTTGGTTTCCTATTTTTTAGGGAAGATGGAAGATCTCATGGATGGTTGACATATTTCCTCCTTAAAATTCTTGAGAGATATTTCCTCCCCAAAATCCTTAAGATATATTTTCTCCCTAAATATATTAGAGATCCCTTTCTTAGTGGATCTGGTGAGATATCCTCTCCATGGTGGTTAAGCCTCCAAATCCTATATAATGAGGGATTTCCATGGAGGAAGGAGAGATGGAAAGAATTATGAAGCATCTAACTTATGATCTCATGAGGAAGATGTCATTTGGAGCATCAAAATTTTGTGTGTGGACTGTTTAAGCAATGATTTGGACAAGGAGAGCTTGGTGAAGCTGCTGCACTACATCCATGGTTGTAAGTAACACTTTGTTCTCATCAATATAATCAATGCTTGGACTGTTTCTTTCAAACTTGTACTTGTTCCTTATAAGTTTGTCTACAGTAGATGGATCTATGTTTTATCTAATCTCAGTAGAGTAGGAAGTTGTTTGTACTTTTGTTTGTCTTGCAGGATCTACCAAGGAGCTCAATATCAAAGCACATCCTGGACCTTGCAGGGACAAACGACATTCATAAGGTACATGATTTCCTCCTTCTCTTTTTTTCATCAGCTTGATTATATCTAAAAGGAAGTCAGTGTCCATGTTAAGCACCTTCTGTCTTAGAGTTAAGAGTCTATCCCTCAAGAGGAAATATACCTGTCCATAGGGAGATTTTCCTACAATAGAAATTGGCGACCATATTGGGGAGTGAATCAAAACTTTCAGTTTTGGTTTTCCTCACAGACCTTGTCTTACCCTTTGTTATTTTTAGACCTTGTTCACCCTGTATGTCTGATTGAATATGTTGATTGAATCCTTATTCCATCACATTCATTGTGATTGACAAAGTTTGTCTGAGTTTTTGTTCTTTTTTTTACAATTTTCTGGGTTTTTAGACACCAACGCTCCCCTGCCTATGTTAGTAGAGCATTTGCGCACCATGATGGCTTTGAACAAAGTGTTATAATGCTCTGGTGCCCCTTACACCAGAGCGCCACCTTTTCCTCTGCAAAAAAACCTTCCAGGATTGTCTTTTCTGAAGTCCAGTCTCTGTTTTTTCCCTTGCTCAGCTTCTTTGTGCTTCAATACTTCGTCCTATTGACCTTTGACACTCTGCTTTTTGAGAAATAAGCACTTTGTTGTTCAGATTTTGTGACCTTCTTCCTTATTTTTAGTTTTTCTTCTATTGAGAACTTGCAATCAATCCATTGGTTTCTTCTCTCTGATATGACTGAGCGGGAACTCTAGAGAAGGGCATAGAAAATATGTGAATCATCTCATTTGGTTCTTTGAGGTCATTTTTTCTTAGCATCTTTCTTTTGTTTGATATTTTTTGATTTGCTTTGTTTTCTTTTTTTCATCTTGTTTCAATCATAGCAAGAGGGTGTGTTGTTTGTGTGAAATCTGCTTATGCTTGTCCGAATCTTCTTGATCTGAAAGGGTAGTTGGCATGAGAAGTTTTGCATTGAATTAATCATCATTGGCATACAAACAACAAAGATACATATTGGTGATTGGTTTGCATATTAGAAGGCATTTCTGAAATGTTTCAGCATTACATTGGATTCGATTGAGAACAAATTGATTGAGGACATTCCATATTAGTGTTTGATAATGAAAACAACTCTTTCTCTTTCCCTTAAATAGGCGTTCATTGAAAAGAAATGATTGCTTATCATATTTTATGCATATTTTTTGGGAATTGAGTCATCATTCCATAAATTTCACTTTCATACACCCTTTGAGTAAAGAACAACTGTAAAACGAATGCTAATTAAAAAATTATCTAGAACATTTTTTATTTTTAGGATCTTCCACCAAAAATAGACTAGGATTAGCACTTTGGATTAGGCTATGAGTACAACTCTCCAAAGTTTTCAAAACAAACATTAGCATCCTGAGCTAGGGAGAGTCAAATCCAATTTTCGTATAGGTTTTCTAGGATCCCCCTCTCACACAGGGGTTATGCACAAGGTCGCATTCGTGGGAATTACAAAGATTATCCCTCCATGGTTCAATTGTTTGTAGTGATTGGATCATATATTGGGGGTCACTTGAAGGTATACCCACGATTATGTGTGGGAGCCTCTCGGGTTGATTTCGGACTTGTTATCCTGCCCATACGTTTAGATCAGACTGTCAACTATACCCACCTAGGGACTAATTACGAATTGGTGTCTTTAGTTGCTATAATCTTTAGGTACTTACACAAGGTGACGGTGAAGGGAAATCTCACTGTACCTAGAATAGACATTGGTTGAACTCACTTAGACTCCTTAGAGGGTAAATCCACAATTACTGTGTGGAAGCTTGCACCAAGGTTAAAGTCCATTAAGTAGGTCACCATTGTAACTATTCCACCATATCCTATCCCCTTCTCGAATTGATCATGCGACGTTGGATTTCATCACCAACTAGTACAATCATTGAGGGAAGTTTTGTTTGCTTGGTTGATTCCTATATTTTATTAGAATATGTTGTTTCTTTTTGTTAGTTGGCCCTAGATTTTCAGTGTGTTATGTTATTCTCCAAAATTGAGCCCGTAGATGATAAAGGTCCTCGCTGATCACGTAGGATGCAAGGTCTGCCTTCGGAAAGCTATCAACCCTTACCTCCTAACCCTCCAGAAGACAACTACCATAGAGAGGTAGAAAATCAATCCGACACTGGAAGTGTTATTCCTCCTCCATTAGATAACTCGAAAGGCTCTTTGGTTATGGTTGAAAATCCCACTCATCACACTAAATATGTGTCGGTAACCCCTCTCGAACCACTTTTTATTCATTTAGACTCCCTTGGTAATGTCATAGATGAAGAGGCCCCACGATTACCAGAAAGAACTTTTACCGAAACATATATGGGATCCAAAGAACCAATCTTTGGTGATGAGTATAGGACTCCTGTTCGTCCTAGCACTGCATTAGATACCAATACCACACTTGCTCGTTATATATGGAGGACTTCATCGAGATGCGATCTCTATGAGAATTTTGAATCCTTTTGACAACCCTTTCATCCTCATGACCCTCCTGGTGAAATAGGACCATCCGGTCAAACCATGAGTCACCCAGTCGATTAGGTCATTAACCCTACTGTTACATCAACACAAGTCCATCCCACTGTTGGACTCCTCCTCTCTTCTCATCTCCAAATCACTTCAATCCCTACCCCCATTTCTACGAGCTTTTACTCTACAACTCCACATGTTCCACATGATCTTGTTGGGACATCTTTTCAGCCGAGAATGCAGACCCCTTCTATCCAAACACAACCGGCTGGAGGGAAACCACCATCTAACGAACCTTTTCCTCCTGCAGGACTACCATTCTATGGTGGGCCAACCCCTCCCGGGGGACAACCCCCTTTTCATGCTCCTCCTGGAGGGCACCCTCTGTTTTCCAATCATACCCTGGTCGTTAATCCACCGTTGGCAGGGGGGAAACCTTCGTTTGCTGAAAACCCTTCACAATCCTGGGGAGTATCTTCAGGAGGCACTTTTATTCAACCCCACATTGGGGGAGACTCATCTCATAATCCACTAGGAGGAGTATCAAATCTTGTTCCTTTCAGAACATCTTACGAACAACCTTATCTGGGCGATATCCTGAACATCACCTGGAGTTCTCCGGGACAACAACCTTATTCTCCTCATGTGTATAATGTGTATCCGCCTCCGAGATATACTCCTCACCACCTTTAAGGACAAAATGTTTATCCTCCTTATGGGAAAGCAAATCAATCGGCCTATAATGCTCAAAACCCACCGGGTTATGCAAATGTTTCTCTTCCATCATCGAATCCTGTTTATCCTGGCTAGCAACCATTGTATGTTGGAGGACCTACTGGTTACAACTATCCACCTAACCTAGTTTATGGTCCTACTGGTGTTCCTATGACGAACTAGTATCATCCGTAAATTAACCAATATCTACCTTTCCTTGCGACTCTGGATCTCCCAGACTTGTCTCAGTTAACTAATGATCCTATTTTTCATTCACTGGTTTGGCCAATCATTCCAGCTAAACTTCCCTTTGATATTCCAAAATTTGATGGAAAATCTGGCGAAGATCCAAAAACCCATGTGATGGCTTTCCATTTGTGGTGTTCATCAAACTCCCTCATGGATGATTCTGTACATTTGCGTCTTTTCCAACGCACACTTATAGGCTTGACAACAAAGTGGTATATTGAACTACCACGTGCTTCTTTTCATAATTTCAATTCCCTTGCGATGTCTTTCCTCATCCACTTTCAACTACCTATTCGCTACAAGACAGGTAATGAACTCTTGACCTCCCTTCATAAAACCGACTCTGTGCATATCTTTGACCATATTCATGAGTGGAGGCGATGACGAAGTATGATCAAGGTAATCATTCCTGACATATTATTGGCAGAATGGTTTACTAAGTCACTTTTACCCTCGATCGGTTGTGATGTCGCTATGGGTGGCGCTGTCACAGAGGAACAAGCCATTTCTCGGGCTCAGTACTTAGATTCAGTTTATTCACAATCTAGTACTTTGTATGATTTGCTTCCGAATGTTGCTCGAGCTAATAACGATCCATCTAAGTCGTCATCATCATCTCATGCAGATGGTGTTATTGGTTCCGTCAAAACTCAATATACTTCCCAATCGCTCACACTCTCCTCTAACTCCCCCCAAACTCAGATCTCTGAGGTGAATGCAGTTCAATCTGCCCCTTCACAACAATCCAAAGGTAATAATAAGACAAATAATAAATAAATAAATAACAATGAGCAACCAAAAAATCAAGCTCAAACACCTTCTACCGAAAAGAAAACACAACGAAAACTAAAATTCTCATGTATGATTTGTGGTGATGATCACTACACTCGAGACTATCCACTTTGCAATGAAGTGGCCAAAATTTTCTAAGGAAAGTCACTACCTGCTGTGCTTACTCAGCCTTTTCCACAGCAACAATCCATGGTTGCTCAAACGCCCTCTCCTGGGGGCAGTTCTAGTCATCCTAATGATGAGGCCTCGTCGAGTGCACATATTTATATGTTTAATGGGATTAATTTGACCACTCAATCTAAGACATACGACACGCCAGGTAACCCTGACAAAGGAAAAGACACTAATGGTACCGATACTTTACCAGATCCATCACCATCCTCCGTTAGTCTTCCATCGATTAATCCTTCATCTAGACCACTTCATATTGAGAAACCTACGTTTGACTCTATCTTATGCCCTCCTAAGAGAACTATACATAAATCTACCTTTAATCCTAGTTCACGTGCCGCCCAGAACTACAACATTGTTGAAGATTTGGCTCAAGCACTGTGTGCTATGTTTGCGTTAGAAGTTCTACAACACTGCCCCAGTCAACATAGAATTCTCTTGGATGCTATTGGCACTGTTGATCCTGAGTTATCCAACCATATCATGTTTAACCTGGACAATTATACGTCTCAACTCTCCCACCAACTTGCTTTCCAAGTTGATGTTGTTGTTCACAATCAACAAATACACTGAACTATTCTGGATGAGGGAGCCTCAGCTTGTGTCATGTCTTTGGCGTGTTGGAAAGGTTTAAAATCACCTGCCCTTAACAAATCCCCAATGATGTTATGTTCCTTCGATGGGTGAGGTTTCCATCCCCATGGGCTTTTATAGCCCCTTCCCATCCAATTGAGTGGAAAAATTGTTACTGTTGATGTCGAGGTGGTCGTTGCTCCCCTTGATTACAACTTATTACTTGGAAGAAGTTGGTTTTATGCTATGACTGTTGTTTCCTCGTCGATTTTTCGATGTGTCCAATTTCCTCATTAGGGAAAAATTGTCGTTGTTGATCAGTTGGATTTCTGCATGACCGAAGCTCACGCTCCTGCTACCAACAATATTCATTTCTTGGGAGACCACAAGATCATGTATGAAAGCATTGGTGTTGGCTTAATGAAATATTCTAGCCTAATGGGTACCTTCCCTACACCACTTCCACTGACTACACATCATATTTCCACTGTCAATATGATTTTGACTGCAGCTTATCAATCTTTGGAATCATCTGACCCTTGGATTGTACCTAGTCCATTGGAATTTGATGCACTAGGTGACACCGTGCCACTTAGTCCAGCCAAAACATCATACGCTTCTATCCAATCAGTTTCTCCCTCATTGGATGACCAACATCTATTGGCACCTGACGGTTCCTCGATGCAATCACGGTTGAGTTCCTTATCATCTGCGGTCGACTACATTTCCCCAATTTTTCCTTCTGATGAATCTATTCCGGAAATTATTCTCATTGACAAGTTACCTCGGGATAATAACCGTCACTGATCCTTTTTTCTTCCCCCTCGTGAAGAAATTCAGGCAGATTTAGAGTCTATCTTCCCTCCTGATGTCATTTTCTATCGTCTCCCATGCCTTTGACTTCCGATGATCTGGATCCGGTAGTTGACATGGTGATTTCTTTGGTAGGGTTATTGGAGCCTGATCTCCTTACCCCTGTCACGGACCTCAACATATGTTCCTTCTAGAGCATTCTTCTTCCATCCAACGAAGATCTCTTGGAAGCCATGACCGAGTTTTGTCCCTTGACATGGTGTCCTTCCAGATCATTATCCTCTTGGAAGCCATGATCAAGAAGAAGCCACGATCATAGCTTCTCTTCTCTGTGGCAAGCTCGTTAAAAAATGGAACAGAGGTCACGAGCATGTTGGATTATCGAGAGGGGGGGTGAATCAATAATAACGTAATTATAATCCTTTTTCTTCAAATGTTATATCAATGTAGAATTATTATCCAATAATGAGCAGTAATAAATAAACAATCACACACAT
>JZKD02S2269503.1:281505-336359 GCA_000966675.3 Picea glauca | reverse complement strand
TGGTTGAAATATTTCCTCCTTAAAATCCTTGAGAGATATTTCCTCCCCCAAATCCTTAAGAGATATTTTCTCCCTAAATATCTTAGAGATCCCTTTCTTAGTGGATCTGATGAGATATCTTCTCCATGGTGGTTAAGCCTCCAAATCCTATATAATGGGGGATTTCCATGGAGGAAGGAGAGATGGAAAGAATTGTGAAACATCTAACTTATGATCTCATAATGAACATGTCATTTGGAGCATCAACATTCTGTGTGTGGACTGTTTAAGCAAGGGTTTGGACAAGGAGAGCCTGGTGAAGCTGCTGCACTATATCTATGGCTGTAAGTAACACTTTGTTCTCATCAATATAATCAATGCTTGGCCTGTTTCTTTCAAACTTGTGCTTGTTCCATATAAGTTTGTCTACAGTAGATGGATCTATGTTTTAGCTAATCTCAGTAGAGTAGGAAGATGTTTGTACTTTTGTTTGTCTTGCAGGATCTACCAAGGAGCTCAAGATCGAAGCACATCCTGGACCTTGCAGGGACAAACGACGTTCATAAGGTACATGCTTTCCTCCTTCTCTTGTGTTCATCATCTTGATTGGATCTAAAAGGAATGCAGTGTCCATGTTAAGCACCTTCTGTCTTAGAGTTAAGAGTCTAGCTCTCAAGAGGAAATCTATCTGTCAGCAGGGAGATTTTCCTACAACAGAGTACCTGGTGCTCCTGGGTTTGATGTTGGTGCCTTTGAAATTTCACAAGGGTTTTTGCAAGAAATACAACCTCCAACACTCTCCTTCAACTAGTTCACAGTGCATGTCTACAGTTTACCACGTTCACAACGTCTAGCTCAAACATAATTTTCACACTTGGAGGCAGTTGTTAGAAACTTTTATGACATAATCCATGAGAATGTGTTTAAACTACAAACTCTGAAAACAATGAGATATTCTTTGACATGATCCTTAAACGAAATAATAACAATGAATGCATGCATTACTTTGAGTATGTTGTGAACTCTCCTAGTGAGTTGGCAGTGTATAGATCAAATCTAACTTGAGTTATAAACGGATAAAAGGTGACAAAGGAGGATCTTGTGTACAATATGGAGGTGTGACATGTCAAGGTGATGATGGAGAGTTAAAATATATGACTCGTGAAGGTTTATTCAACTTTTCATGATAAAAAATACATAAGCCAAGGACTCTAGACCAAGGCCAAACCAACTTTAGTTTACTTAAATCAAAATTTGAATTATGAGTATAGAAAGAAGACATAAAAAACCTATGACTCAAAAACAAAATTGAAATGATTTTTGACCCTTACAATTCTATGTGATAACATTTGGCTCCAGAGGGGATGGCATGCTCCCTGTGAGATGCCAAGAACATGTAGTTCCAGTGCCTTATCCAATGGCTATGGGGTCCTTATTTAAAACAAATAAAGAAAACTAAAAACTGATATCTACAATGAAAGGAAGTCACTCATGGCTTCGGGAAAACTATTTCTTTAGAAAATTCCCATTGATTGGGCCACCAGAAAATTCAATATATTCCAAGCTCTGCAATTTGAAAGTGTTATTTTTCAAAACTTCAAAAATCTTGAAAGGACCAATCCACAAGGCTTAAAATTTACCATGTTTACCCTTGTCTTGCCTTTGTGCATCCCATTTGAGCACCAGGTCTCCCAGTTGGAAAGCTTCCTTCTTCACCTTCTTGTCGAAAGCTTCTTTGATTTTTTGCTGATGGCTTTGTGATTTATCCAAGAGATTCTCCCTGGTATGTTGTACCTCCACTAGCTAATGCATCCTCCTTATCATGTCATTTGGTTATCCTTGTTGGTATTGAAGAAACTTTACCATAGGTAATGCTAGCTGAGTAGGAAAAATAGCTTTAGTTCCATAGACCAACTAAAAAGGAGTAGTGTCAATTGATCTCTTGGTAGTTACTCTATCTTCCCATAGAGAAAACTTTAGCTTTGAATCCCAAGACTTTTTGTTATCCTCCAACAGTTTTTTGATGATTTTTACTAGACTTTTGTTGGAGGATTCTGCCAAGCCATTACCTTGAGGATAATAAGGAGTAGAGTGAATAAGATGGATCCCAAACTTTTCAAAAAAATTGACCAGAGTTTCAAATTTAAAAGATGCAACATTATCAGTAACAATCTTGTTAGGACAACCAAACCTTGAAAAAATATCTTCCAGGAAGCCAATGACTACTTTATGTGTTTCAATTCTTGTGGGAATGGCTTCTATCCACTTGGTGAAATAATCAGTGGTAGTCAGGATCCAACGATGCTAGCCACTTGAATTTGGATGGATTTATCCAATGGAATCTAATCCCCATTGCTAGAAAGGACTAGATACCATTATGGGATTCAGAGACAAATATTTTAGCTGCTGCTTGCCTGAGAATTTCTAACATTTATAACAGGGCCTTGATATTTGCACATACATCCGTGAATAAACTAGTACAAAATTACATAGCTCTGAGTATTTTATATGCAGTGGTCATCCAAAAATGATGACCTCCACATAGTCTATCATGAAAATTAGTCATGGTTTACTTTTCCTCATCTGGGTCCAAGCATATTAAAAGAACCCCTATAGGATCATTCCAATACAGAACATGATCAACAATGAAACATCTGATTTATTTGAGCTTTAAATCCATCACTTTAGTCTTCTCAAGTCCAGTAGGAGGCTACAATGTTTGCAAGAAATGGATGAGGTCCTTGTACCAACTACAGTCTATCAATTTGAGTCTGATATGTGAGCTGCTGCTAGTAATATCAGTCCATTGATATACAAAATCCACATTCATGAAATTAACCCCAAGTGCCTTACAATTTAATTCAACTAATAATCTAGCTAATCCTTGTCCTTTCACTAGCTTGGTAGGCTTCATCTCAAGATCAAATTCCAGAATTTTGGCAATCCACTTACTTCTATTTCCATCTATGTCAGGATGAATTAGAATTCCTTTAACAGAGGCTAAAGGGACATAAGAAATAATTCTAGAATTCAAAACATATACTCTGAAATCCTTGAGGACTTTGACCAAATCATGAGATTGCTTCTCCATGATGTCATACCTAACTTCAACATCTCTCAAATCCCTAAAGAAATAGGTTGCTCCATTCCATCTGATTTTTATCTGAAGGATGACAACAATTAATTTATCATTTGAGGCAAAAGAAAATATCATAAATTATTTTGAATAACTAGGGCTAATAAGAATAGTTTCTTTAGTTAGTTCTTGTTTAATTTGATAAAAATAATTCCTAGCTTCAAGTGTCCATTTTACCTCATTCCCCTTTCTCAGCATGGATGTAATAAACTTAACCAACTCAACAAAGTTAGAAATGAATCTTCTCAAGAAGTTTATCTTACCCAGGAAGGAATGTATCTCTTTCTTGGACCTATGGAGAGATAAAGTCTTGATGGCCTCTACTCTACTTGGGTCAATTTTTACCCCTTCAGCTGAGACAATATGTCCCAACAACTTACCCTCCTTTATAGAAAATAGGGACTTATTGGGATTAAGTGACAATCCAAATTTTCTTCATTTTCGGAACACCTCCAAATGTTGATAGTGCTCTTGATCATACTTTGAAAACATTGTGATGTCATCCAAGTAAATCGCCACAAACTTATATTTTTTTCCAATAAAATCAATATCCATTGCATGTTGAAAGGTTTCCTCTGCATTCATGAGACCAACAGGCATATTGGCATACATGAATGTACCCCAAGGAGTGGTGAATGTTGTCTTTTCCCTATCTTTAGGAAAAACATAAATTTGATTGTATCCTAAAAAGACATCAATCATGGACATCCTAGCTAAGCTTGTCACCCTTTGCAAAATATGTTCCATATTAGGCAAGGGGTAATTATCTTTCCTAGAACATTGTTTAAATTTATGAAATCAACACAAAGTTTGATTTCTCCATTCTTTTTTCTAACATGGACAAGATTATATATCCACTCAAAATACCTCACAGGTATGATGATCTTATCATCAAGAAATTTTGTAACCTCCTTCACCATGATGAGCAACAACATAGGATTGATCTAACTTAGTTTCTGTCTAAATGGTTTTGTATCCTCCTTCAAAGGTATTTTGTGCTCAATAATTTTTGTGTCATAAGTTTGAAAATCATCATACTTCCAAGAAAAGACATCAACAAATTCCTTTAATATTTTGATATACTATGCTCTTTGTTTTTCTGACAGACTACTAGACAACTTGACATACTTGGGATTTTCATCACTACCTAGATTGCATTCTGTCAAATCAACATCTTCATTTGAAACTCTTACTTTGAAAACCACATCATTACTATCAAATAATCTCTCTAAAGGAACCAATCCTTTGGGGATATGATTGTTAGGCAACTAGAAAATCTTGTGATCTACAATTTTGTTCAGGAATTTATCAACATGAGGATTGTTTTCATCATCTAGATCTTGATCAATGTGAACTGTAGAAAATTCTTCCACTGTTTCCAGGAATATTTTTATCTCAATATCATCTTCAAAAACCTTCCAATGATTGACATTGTCCATTATGGAAGGCCTATATTTTACTTCAACATCATACTTGTGTTTAGGAGGTAGTGGAACTTTAAATTTGCTAGCAGAAACAACTAGGGAATCAACCAATGCATTCTCTTCTCTAGGAACAAAGGATATGTTGAAAGCTAGGAAGAAATTATAAATAAGATCCCATACCTCTTTCCTTTAAGTCCTAAATCTTGGATGATTTTCCTAATATATGTTTATGATCTGATGTACAATCATCTCTGCATCTCCAAAAACTGATAATTCCTCAATCTTCATATCTTTAGCAGCCCTTAGCCCCAATGTTGTTCTTGGTTTCAAATTCTAACTTGAAAGATAAAGTTATGATTTCATGAGAGGGGGAAATGAAAACAACTCTATCACCAACAAAATCTTTAGAATATGCCCCATCAAAAAACATTTTCCAAGTTTGAGCATATTATTTGACTGTTTCATATGATGTTGGTGATGGATTTCTTATTTCTAGGGGTGGCTGAGGAAGATCAGTGAGCCGCAGAATGATAGATCCCAAATCAGTGTCAACAACATAAATAAGATGGTTTGTGGGATTACCTTCATCACTAATAATATAATCCAATTGTGCTTCTCTATACAACCTTCTATGTTCACCCCCAAAAACATGTATGGTGGCATAGGAGAGATCAATATGCAATGTTCCTTCCAACCTCTTAATCCATGATCTAGACAATAACATCCCAAACTTAGGGGGAACATCTACAACTACTATATCCATGACTATACTCTTCATGGGAAATTGAAAGATAGTAGCAACCAAATCTTTAATCACCCCTATGAATTTCACTTTTCTTGAGTCAAAATAATATAGATCATGATATGCTTTGTTGATCTCTAGACCCAGTTCATCCGTGATAGATTTAGGCATTAAGTTATGGGATGCACCTGAATCCATCAATAAATTGTGTAAGATCTTGTCATGTACATTCAATGAGGTATAAAAGGAGGAAATGAGTCATCCCTATCTTCCTCTAAGGGTCCCAATACCACTGCAAGTTTTCATCTTGAAAATTCATTGAATCTGTTGAATGGGAAGAAAATTCAGACTGCAACATTTTAGAAATGGACTTCTTGAAATCTTTATTCTTTATCAACTCTAAGAATGGGAATGGAATTTTAATCTTCTGAATTTCATTTTCAAAGTTAAAAGAAGATGGGGATTTCATAATTTGTTTTACTTCTTGGACAAGGGGCTTTAACCACAGGCTGATTATTTTTTTTCTTCATTTCCTTTCTTTGGTGCATCCACTGTTTTAGTAGAGGGGTCCGATTTTTTAGGCTGATTGGATGTACTAGTCTTTCCCTCTTTCTGTTTTGACCTTAAGTTGTACTTATTATGATTTTCATTTGTTTTTTCTCCCTTACTTAACTCATTTAGCCAGTTGTTCATCAGAGACTCTTCATAAGCAGATTGAGTTAGGTGAGGGGAAGTATATGTGTCTCCCAGACAGTGAATTTCTTGACCAAATTCCTCATTTTATCCTTATTCATCATCAAACATATTATTTTGAATAGGGATATGAATCTTTTGATCATCTCTATTCCTCTGATCTCTTTGAATAATTTGAGGTGCATTATTTTGTCTTCTAAAATTATTCCTATTTCCAAAATCTTGTGTGTTTCTATTGTTTTTTATCCGCTCAAGTTCAGTTTTTCCATTTCTATAGAAAGTGACTTGACTAACTTAGTCAATTCATCCATCTGAGGGTTAGTTTCTGAAGTGTCAAAAGTGTAAGCTTTTGCCTTTTTTTTTCCTCTGATCCCTATCAGATTTTCCTCTTAATTTGTCTGCAACCAATATGTTTGATTCCACTTCTAGGGAAACATCTTGCATATGGGCTAGTGAAGTAGATAATCTCTCTCTTAATAGAAGACAAAAGTCATGGTCAAATGAAATAGCATAAGTTATTTTGGAAGAAGTTTCAGTAGGCTTGATTTCAATAGGGATTTTATTATACATTTTGTTGAACCTTTTGGAAAATTTTGACACTGATTCACCTTCCTTTCTTTTGAGAGCACCAAATTCAGTGATATAATACATAAAATCCATCTTTCCACCCCAATTCCTTAAAAAGGAATCATCAAGGGCTTCAATCCCAACAATTTATCCAGGAGATAAACTCCTAAACCATTTGTTGGCTTCACCATCAAGGCTTTGTACAAAAACTATCATCCAAACATCCTCATTCTCAATATTCAAATTATCAACATAGTTCTAAAAAGTTGCAAGGTGTTCCTCTGCAGTGATATCCTTCTCTCCTATGAATTTGGGCATATACTTTAGGTAATATCCTATTTGGAGGGAATCCATATGCTAAGGAAGCACCAGAGGGTCATACCTAGTAGCCGCAATGGAATCCATTCTATTCTAAGGAGGATTATCCCCTGCCATTTGGTTAGGGAATGGTGGATTCTAAATTCTAGGAGAAGTGGGAGGTGAATTGATAGGAAAACATGCAATATGTATATAAGGTATCTTAGGGAAAGGAAGAGTATAATATGGAGGAGTTTCAAGTTTAACAAAAAGTGGTTGGGTCTTGGAGGTGGATGGGGAAAACTCAAGAGGGACAGAGGTTCCTTATTCTTTGGTCACAACAAATTTAAAAGAGTGAGGAGAGGGAGAAAGTAGGAAGGGAAAATCCTCTAGACTCTCAAGCCTAAACCAATTTACAACTTTAGGGAATGCAATAAAATAAAAAATTTCAAGACTTTATTATTTCAATTGAGGAGAAAAAGATGAGTATTCAATAGGAAATTCTCCTAGTTTTAAATTTTTAGAAGCTTCAATAGTAGGAAATTTAGAAATGATAGATACAACTACTGGTGTTTGAAAAGTAGAGTCAAGTAAGTTCCCAACAGTACCTGAGAAAATATATTAAGAGGCTCCTTGTGTAGCCTTTCCTTTCTTGATGATCTTTTCTGGGCCAGCTTCAAGTGCAACCAGAGGTAAATGTGGAGTAGACTTTCAGTGTCTACCTTTGGGAGCCACAATTGAAACAATGGAGTCACCAGATGCAACCTGCAATCTTCAGTTTACTGATCAGAGTGCATCCCTAGAATCAATATTTTTCTCTGTTGTACAACCTAGGGAAAAGTCTTCAATCTATTCCTTGGCAATGACACTGAGAATGTTAGCACTGAAAGTCACACTTTGACTGATAAATTGTAATATCATCACCCATCAAGATGTTAAATATAAGTTTTTTTTATGATAAGGTGATAAATGGAAGAAAACTCAGGAAAATAATGTCATCGCAACATACTCCATAGAATATGCACCAACAAATGAGGATTTGAGTAACTTAGATAAGGTTTTAAGAAATAAAATGGATAGGTGGAAAACTCAATAAGAAATATGTAATATTCCTACCATCTACATCTGGTAGTACTGGCAAATATATGAAGAAAAACCCTTTGAAACAAGAACTTATTATAGTTAAAGATGAAACTCTGATATAATTATAAACAATATCACAACAGATCCTCCATTGCAACAAAGATACAATTAATCTAATTGAAGCATTCAATAGACTACAACCAGAATAAGATAGAAACAAGATGATAAGGAAAAAGGAATGATTTATATTATCCAAAGTGTCTCAGTCTGGTACATACAATAGGATATATTCTCTGTTACATAGACAACATCAAAATATGAATATCTCTCCAAAAATTTTGAACCTCTATGAGTCTTACCATGCCTATCTTATAGTCTAGACCATCATTGACAAATTTACAATTCAAATAACAAATCATGCATAGGATTCCTATGCCTGAATATGCTGTGACTACAGCTGTACACTATAAATAAAACATAATGCTAAAATTCAGGCTAATGTCGGCAACGCTTGCAACATCTTCTTTATGGATGATGAAGTGTCCCTTTGAGATCATCCTCGTTTGGCAGGTGGCCTCCCATCTTGCAAATGACCCTTAGACAACTATAAATCATTCATATTAACACCTATCATTTGTTCCTCCCTTCAAAAACTCCAAAACATGAGTTTGCAGTGCCAATTCACAATGCTTGTCTATATTAGCCAGTTCGTAGTGCCAGGTGCTGCAAACTTTCTTGTAGTGGCTCGCTTCATTTGATAAATTCTTAGAACATTCCAAAAACTATCTCCAGTGCCCCAAAATATTATAGCAACTTATAATATTGGTACATGACTAGAAGAGAACATCCCAGTAGCTAAACATGGTTTATAAAGCATAACCATCCTCAAAATTGCAAAATGCATCAAACATGAAACTTGTCAAAAAAATTATATTGGTTAAGGAGGCTGAATTTCTTCATTTTTTAAACTTTGGAGATTCTCTTGGTAGCACATTTATCCAACATGTCCATATTTATCTTTTCCAACTCTTCTTTAAAAGGTTGTAGCTTTTCCTTTATCTTTCTGATCTGATCTTGATAAGATCTATTTTTTTTATAGAGATTTTTGAGCTACCTGTGGAGGGGAAAGAATATTTTATCCAGAAAATTCTCCTTGTCAATGGACTTACGATGAATATCGAACACTTCCTTAAATTTCCTTCTAACACTCAAGTATTCCTTTCTCATCCTATCAACTTTAGTTCTTGCTTCCTTGAGTTGTCTTTTAAGACTCTTGAAAGTGGGATTGCTTTCTTCTTGCGGAGTAGTGATGTGAACAATTTCAACTGGTTTCTCAACCAATTTGGTTTACCTTTTCTATGGGTTGAAATTTCTTCTACATCACTTTTCATAGGCACATTTTGCTTGGATACTGCCCTAGTAAAAGGCCTTCTGGGATCAATCTTGTCTTCAACAATAGGTGAATGGAACATGAACTTTATTCCTCTAAGGCTTGTGAATTTTCTTGAATGAACTTCCATAGGAATGGACTCTGCCATGGGTGAAACTTCCCTATGTGAAGGTTGTGAAGGCCCTCCTGCTTCTGTTTCATTTGTATCAGTCATAGCAACACCTCTTTTCTTCTTATTAACCTCTGAACAGAGAGTCTTATCCAAAAGAGTAGGGATTTGTATTTTAGACTGTGGTGTGGGGGAAACATTCAATTGAAAGTGTGATGTAGTGAGGAATATTTCTCAATCAACATTTGTATTTCTCAACTCTTCCATGACCAAATTTTAATAAGGCCGGAGTGAAATAAACTTGCGTCGACTTGTTTAGATTTTTCTTAAACTCCATCAACCATCTTACCAATGCTTCTAAATAAGTAAAAAAGGAGATTCATTGCTTATTTCCCTATGAAGTGTAATAACAAGCTGATGTGATATTGATAAACCATGTTAAATCTTCCCTCACAGGTAAAATACCTTTGAATAGCCTTCAAAATTTTATCAAAACCTTCAGGAATATGATTTCTAGGAACCTCTTTAGACAAGTTGTCCTTCTGTTACTCTAGTTTAATAATTTCCTTGGATAAAGAGATATTTAATGACATAGCCTTGAACCATTTTTCTCCTATGCTGGGTATCTATGTTGCAACTGAGATCGACTACTCTGAAAATTCAAATTTTAATATTCCCACCTTGTTTTTAGTACCATCAAAATTTAAAGAAAACTCTCTAGCCACCTATGGATGCCCCCTTTGCATATTTTGACAAAAAATGATGCAGCCTACTCTCTGAAAATCTTATCTCATGAAAGGGTCAGAATCAAGCAGTTGCATGTCATAAGGCTTTGTTCTTACAATTTCACCTCCCTTATGAGCTTTCTTATGCAATTGATTATCGATACTGATGCCGAGGAATGATTTCTGTGATTTGTAATAATGGGTATATGTATGAAGAAATGGAATATAAGAAAATAGGGTTTTGATGATAAATTGTTTTCAATAGGCTGACCTTGTGCATAATTTTTATACAACTCACTTTATGCACATTTAGGAATGAGACATGGCATCCTTAAAAAAAGAGATATAAATAAAGGAAACTAGAATTTATATTAAAATGGAGACACCTGTGAATTCTCTGTTGAAAACAGGGTTTTTATGACAATAAAAGTATCATTTAACAACATGATAATGCATGCAATTTTTAAACCTAGTTGGACAATTGATCAACCAAAAAAATCAATATGATATGGGTGCATAATCACTCTTTTAATTTTAATCTTGCAAAATATGCAGAAGAAAGCTTTTTCAACAAAACTGGAACATAGGATTTATAACGCTGACTTGCAACACAAAGTTCGCAGTGCCAGAGCAGAGGGTTCACAGCGGTGGGGAATATCAGTGGAGAAAATGAATTCTGAATAATGGGAAGGATATACTGGGTCTTAGAGGTGATTAAGTTTAATGATTAAGGTTTATAGCATGAATAAAATGAATTTGAAAGAAGACAACAACAAAATAGAACAGTTCACAACGCCGAGGGGTGAAACCAACAAAAATATCTCTTTCAACCTTTAAACAATGTGTAAACTGTCATGCATTACTTGTTGATCCTGAGTTTGATGCTGGTGTCTTTGAAATTGCACAAGGGTGTAGGAAAATATTCCAACCTCCAACACTCTCCTTAAGCCAGTTTACAATGCCTATCTACAGTTTACTAGGTTCGCAACGCCTAGCTCAAACACAATTTTCACAGTTGGAGGAAGCTGTTAGAAACTTTTATGACCTAATCCCTGAGAATTTCTATAAAATGAAATCTCACATTGAGATATTGTTTGACACGATCCTTAATGATATCAATGAATGAATGGAGTACTTTGAGTATGCTGTGAACTCTCCTAGTGAGTTGGAAACGCATAGATCAAATATGAATTGACAACTAAACGGATAAAAGGTGACAAAGGAGGATCTTGTGTACAACATGGAGGTGTGACGTGTCAAGGTGATGATGGAGGGTTCAAATATATGACTCTTAAAGGTTTATTCAACTTGTCATGATAACAAAGACATAACCCAAGGACTCTAGACCAAGGCGAAACTAACTTTAGCTTACTTAAATCAAAATTTGAATTATGACTATAGCAAGAAGACAGGAAGAACCTATAACTTAAGAAAACCTATGACTCAAAAAAAAAAAAAGATTTTTGACCCTTACAA
Organism: Picea glauca; assembly: GCA_000966675.3. NCBI lineage: Eukaryota > Viridiplantae > Streptophyta > Pinopsida > Pinales > Pinaceae > Picea > Picea glauca. The sequence goes on along the minus strand of JZKD02S2269503.1, from coordinate 324,738 downwards.
TTCTATGTGATAACACACTCTAAAAATCTCACACTCATAAATCCCAATATATGATAAATCATTAAAGTAATACCATGAAGTAGTTCTCTATGGAGTTTCATAAAGGTATTCAACAATGCAACACATCTAAGTAAACCAATTGACTAAATCTTCAGAAATAAATCTTTTCAAACACAAGGAATAAATCTCCATGATTCAAATAGACAATCCCGACTTACAATTGGAAGTCACATATATGGTCATAAATAGTACATCTTCTTGTAAAGAAAAGTCCTTGAAGAATTCAAAAGAAACACTCAAAAACTCATCCTTATGCTCATTTTAGAAACATAGATGATTTTAGGGGATAAATTTTGCAAATGGGCTAATTTCCCATGGTTTTCCCCAAAAAACGAATCACCAATTTCATTTTTTCTAAAAACAATTCACCCAATTTCCATAGAATAAAATTATTTTATCTTAAAAACAACTAAAATTTTATAGAAAGTATATAAAATCCTTATAAGTTGAATGTTTTTACCAAACTATCTCCAACCATTTTACGTTTTTCATATTAAGGAAATTACATACAATTTATTCTTGGACAACCACTTTAATTAATGCCTCATTGAAGCCTCATTGAAGCCTCATTAATTAATTTTTATCATTACCATTTGTACCTTGAAGTGGGGCCCATTTAGTCTTTAATAAACTTTTATATTGAATTTTTTTTAATTGACTTCCCTTTTTACAGTGCATTGTGTTTTACTTTTATGAGCACAATTTTTTACCTTTCCTCCATGTAAACAATTATTGGTGCGATATTCATCATCCTAGCTTTCCAATGAGTCCACTTGAGCTCAATTTGGAGTTCTAGATCTCAAGATATAAGCTTGTAAAGTTAAGGTTCCATGCAGATTTATTAGCAAACCCTTAAAAAATGGCTGATTGTTCTTTCAATTTATGAGCAAATCATGACAAATTTCACCTCTTGAAACCTCTTCCATCATCTTCTGCATCAAATTTTCTTTCTATCAAGCTATAATTTGTCGAACACCGACCCTTGGATCTCAATATATGACCTTCATAAAATCATTGCTTAACAATCATTCATCAATCCATGGGTCAATCTTGGCCTTTCATCTCAATTCACATTTTAAAAGGGAAATTCAATCCCACATGTATTGTGGTAAAAACATTTCAAGTGTTTATATGGTTAAGGTTTACCATTCCTTTATGTGGAACATAAGGAAACTATGGAGACTATGGAAGCTCGAACTTTGAAAAATTCATGAATTAATTAAATATTTTGATAGCCCATTCAACATCAACTAAGTTCCCATTCGACACCCAGTGAGAATCCCTATCATCATCCAGTTAGTGTTGAGTCATATCCCATGTCATCGCCATGTGTCATAATGTGATGGGTTTCCATAGGATGCCACATGTCACGATGTCATTAGTTACCAGATGTCATAGTTTGATTGGATACCATGTGTCATCGTCCCATTGGATTCCATCTGTCATCGTTCCATTGGATTCCATGTGTCATTGTTCCATTGGATTCCATGTGTAATGGAATTATTTGTTAACAATAAAGGGGGGAGGACTTAGGAAATAAATTAAGTATAGGAGTGGGAGGACAATAGGAGTAATGGCGGGGAGGGGGGGGGGGGAATGGGGGGGGGGGTGGGGGGGGATGTGGAGGGGGGGGGGGGGGGGTAAGGGGGGGTGAAACCACAATGTTAGTGAACCCATGGAGGTGAGGGAATAGGGGAGTGTGGTGGAGTGAAGGGGTTAGGAAAAAATATAATTGTGGAAATTGGATTAGGTTTGGGGTAAGTGAGGTGAGTAGGAGATGAGGGAAAAGGGTGAAGGGTCTCCCGATCCTGTGGTAAATAGAGAGAGGGGGATGGAAGAATAAGGAGGGGAGAGAGAGATAAAAAATTAACGAAGTATAGGATATGGGAGATATAGTATACAAAAGAGAGGAGGAGAGGGGAAATATTATAAAAAAATTATAAGTATAGAATAGAAGAGTGGTAGACTAGTGTAGGAAGACTAGAGGAAGAATAAAAAAAATTCTAAGTATAAGAGGGGAGTATGGTGAATAGAAAAAAATATAAGTATAATATGGGAGTATGGTGAATAGGAGAAGATTAATAGTAGAAGAGAAAAACAATAAAATTGACTAAGTCGTAAAATAGAGGAGAGTAAGTAAAGAGGTAAGATAGACTTTAAGTATGGAATACGAGTAAGTAAGAGGTAAGATAGAGTTCAAGTATGGAATAAGAGTAAGTATGGAATATGGGAGAATAACATTCCAAGAACATAATTTTGGTACCAATACAAAAATCACGGTTCCATGAATTCTTAGTTCTAAGAAATAATAGTTGTGTTGCACATGGGAAAAAATGTTTTTTGGGTGATTGGACAAAAACATGGATATCTTGAGCATACAGAATCAGATTTTGAATCCAAGAAATGCGTGATGAAGCTAATACCGAGGGATATGCTAGGAAATGGTGATTTTTAAAAGTTTATTTCTTTTGATACCAATTTTTTATTATTATTCCAAGAGAGGGAAATTAGGGTGACCAAATTGTTTATCAACACCTCCCTAGCCCCTCAAGTAGGTAGAATAATATATTTTCCATCTAATAAAGGATGGAATTAGTTAATAATTCCTATTTAATAATGTGAACAAGTCTGATGTAATAAGACATAATAGAATCTTCCACTTCTAGAAATATCTTCCTCTAGAATGTTCTTTAGAAGGTAGAATTAGTATGAATAAGAGTAGAAGACATGAGAAAGATTGTCTTGAGAATTATTGTAATAAAGACCTACTCTACTGGAGGTTTCCCCCTCAAAGAGGCAAGTGATCTTTTGGTGTTTCAATTCTCTATATTTTGGTGATATTTTTTTTCTCCGCTAGTATTTGCTACAATATTTTTGTTTCTCCATAATTATAATAAATATGGTACCTTACAAGTGGTATAAGAGCTCTTTCCTCTGCACAAATTGTGGGTAATTTTTTTTATGGTAGAGACGTGTATTGTCAATTTCTTTAAATCATAGATATTTTTTGTTCAGTGGGTAAAATTACGGTTGGGGAAGAGTACATGAATGAAATACAAATGGTTTCATGGGGTTACTCGAAACAAAGGTTTCAACTTGTTGGAAACCTATGTAATCATTGTTTATACCCCTTTGAGTAGTACTGAATCAGATAGGATATATACACGACCATCATTCCACATATCGTCAAGTATATAGGGAGTCCCCTAGTTCTCCTGAAACCATCCCTAGATTAGTCAATCGACCACTTGACTGTTATAACGACACTAAGAACAAAAATCGGGAAGATATTCTCTAGTTCCTAAGTAATCATGTAGTATGGATAAGGGTACATTCAAGCCTCCTTAGTTGGTGTCCTGAGATATTTCACTGAGTACTAATTTTTGACCCCACACATATATCAAAGAGCTATAGCAAAGGGAAAACCCATGTCTATAGGAACCTTGAAAACCCTAACTCTTGGGAAAGGAATAGAACAGAAAGGGAACATAAGAGATCTATAGTTGCACAACCCTACCTCCTGCATTTTGGTTGTGAATATCTAACACAATTTTTCTTGTTAACAATTTGGGAAATTCTTCAGTGCAGTATTTTTCAGGTTGGAGTATAGTTGTAGAAGAGTTTAAAAAACACTAGTGTTCCTATCGACACCCTTATTCAAGACCTATTCAATTGGATTCCTCTCCCGTCCCTCATCGTCGTGGTACCTATCATTTTTAATCCTTTTTTTTTCCTTGAACCTGACCCCCCTTCCCAACACCCTTATTTGGTCCCTATCCCATTAGATTCCCCTTTTTTCCCTAATCACCATGTTACCTTTCACTTTTAATCCTTTTATCTATGTGTTCAGTATCCTTTTTGTTACCTCCAATTTCCTTATGTTGTCCCATATCCTGACCAATTTTGCCTCATACATATGCACTATTTTCCTATTTTCCTCAACAGACATGTCTTTTAGCCATTATTGTGTACATATGAGGTAACTTGTGTTTAATCATGATTTATGAGATTTATTAATGATTGAGATTAAATAATTGATGTTTAATTCTCTCTAATTACTTTTAATGATCCAAGCATACCTTATGACAACAACTCCTATTCATTCGATATGTGTTTCAGCATTTCATCTGGTACCTTTTTCCGCACCCGTCCCATACCTATCTTCATGATCGTCTGGTACCAATGCTGATTTCATCCGATACCTTTTTATGCACTCATATGGTACCTATTCCTGTGTTAGTCCGGTACCGATTGATATGATTGTGTGCGTCCGATACCAATTTATGTGACTATGTGTGTCTGATACTAGTGTTTTTCTCTAGCTATGCGCATCCGGTACCCATTCCGTATTTGTAGGCTTGGGTGTTTGAACAAGGTTGTTATCGATGGGTCAAAGGAATTTGTTGGATCAAACATTCTTTTTTCATTGAATACCATGATACATTTCATCACTCATGCACTTCATGTCATAAGGATGAAAGCATTCCCTTAAAAATCGATACATCAACCAATTGTAATATTTGTGCAAATATTAGGGGAGGAATGTGTGGGAGGGGTTTTGTTTGGCCCTAGAGGAAAAAGGATGCTAACCTATTCATGGAATCTAGGAACTACCACAAACAATTTAGCATAGGCCTATGCACTCCTCAAAAGAACCCAAATAGCGAAGGATCGTCAAATAAACAAGCTTATCATAAAAGGGGATTCCAAAATGATCATTAGGTACTTCGTCAAAAGAACAAACCCAAAGAACTCATCTCTCAAAAGAATCATTGATAGAAACAGGGACACAATCTCAAGCATGTGCCCCTTCTTCTATCATGTCCAATGAGCCAATAAATAGAGAGTGGATGAACAGGCCAACAAAGCCATTGGTAAAAGCACATGCCGCTTGGAAATCCTGGGTAGGCCCACATTTATAACCCCCCCTTAACCTCTCTAATGCCCAAACAACCAAACACATGTGGCTCTCCAACATAACAACAAGTCAAGATGAACTCCCGATAATCCCGAGGGATCAGTTTACTTCTCCAAATCTAGGATGGGGAGAAGAAGTATGACACAACAGGAGAAACTGGTTTATCAACATAGAAAAAGGTTTACTCCTCGTGGGAGCCTGTACATGAGGTCACTCCCACGTCGCCCCTATCCCTCTCACCTTACTGTTCCATTAATTGAAATCACACTAACAAAATGGGAAACGATTGATGTAAGACACCAGTGCACGCAAAAGTTGGCAAAGAAATACACCTCATCGCAAAGGAGTCATATTTCACGGTCAAGAATGGATGTCACATGGGCTTTACAGGGAGGACAATGCCTGATTCAATGTTTATAGATGCACAGGAAGCCAGGAGATTTAAAAATCATAATAGGATATAGAAAGATCCCCAGAGCTCCAAACCAGTGTATAGACCATAGGAAATGCAGGACAAAAACAGATAAGGTGGAGGCCAAAATTCAAGAAGGTGACAATAGGATTGAATGACCAAAAGAGAATAACAGACACAACCAGAGCGGAGGAATTCAATAGAGATATAGGAAAAGTACCCAATTGGTATTGGATTCATTGATTTACATCCCAGAAAGAAAAGAAGTGGCCCCAAAAAACACAAAGAAATCCCAACATTAGTCACAAGGCCTTTTCCTAGGTAACAATAGTGGAAGCGCAGAAGTAGTCTACATAAAAAAATCTCAAAACATTCACGTCAAGTAGTGGAATTTCCAGAATGGAACAATGCCTAATACAGGACGATTGAGTGGAGGAAAGGGTGGAAGAAAATTTCATCACCACCCAACATCTGGCCATGAGATTGGATTCACACAACACCACCCTCAGCTTCACTATGAAAAACTTGTCTCAACACCGGGCCCTAATCAACCAAATCCAAGACGAGGTGGACTTCTTGAGAAGGCAACGAGAAAGACTTGAGGATGTAGCAAGAGCCAAAATCCAAGACGTAACAGGACAAAGCCAAAGTGAAGAATGCAAGAGAAGAGACATCCCAGTCCTTCCAGACATGAATGTCTCCCTAGAAATGCCTCCATAAGAAGATCCAACTCAAGCTCCATAGGAAAAGAAGCAGTAAGATTAGCCAAAAGACAAAATTTTGCAATTATGACTCCATTTAAATAAGCAGAGACTGTAAGAAATAGCTAGACTAGTTAGTTTTTGTTAAATATTAGTAGCCGTTTTTGGAATAGGCCCATGTAGTAAGCTATCTGAAATACTATTTTTTGGGCCTCAACCCAACACCCCTCTTTGTAATTAAGCGAATCCAGTCGTTCCCTTTTATATATAAATATCATCCTTTAGTTTCTGTAAAAAAAACAATTTTTGTGCAACTATTTGATGTTATCTCCAGACTTTGATTTTAACGGTTTTTTCTCTTTAAAGAGAGATCCTTGTAGATGATAGACATATAAAGAGATATAATTAAGCATTGTTATGTTGTAAGATTGATTCTTGAAGATTGTTGATTATACCTTTGTTTTCTGAAGTAATGATATAAATTGTAGTTCATGGATTCTATGTGTGTGTTCAAATATTCTCTTCTGTAAGTTTATTTTAAGAGATGCCTTGTTGGTACGGTAAGGGCCCACCAACCCAATAATGGTAAGATTTTTTGTATTTAATAGTGAATATAATTCTAGTTTTTTGTGTGTGGATAGAATAATTCTATGTTTGATCATAGCAATATCTATCTTTATTCATGCTATGTTTCAGTGATACACTTGATAACATGCAATATAGATGGGTGGTAATATTAAGTGAGTGAGATATTTGTGCCAATGTAATATTTCTAAGTGAACCCATTTCTGGGTAATTACTTGTTATATTTGTGTGTGTTTATGAAGGTAATCATTTGTTAGATTATATGCTTGAGTGTTCGTTTCTATTTTGCAAATCTAGGGAAAATTCGGATCTCCATCTTTCACCCTACATGAGCCTATAATAGAGTATCCCACCACACTTAGAGTTTCTTCTAGAAGTGATTAGGATACATATTTCAAACATAGGCACAATCAAGACCTCCATCTCTCACCCATCTCTCACTCTACATGAACCTATAATGGAGCATCTTACTTTACCTAGTATTTTTGCTAGGATTCATTGAGATTTTTATAAATATGCAGAGTGTTAATTGTCTTTAGTTTAGTTTCTCCAGAAGACAGAGTCAAATTTCATATTTTTCTTTCATGATCTTGTAATGAATAGATTCAACAACTTAGCAAGAGCTTTAGATCGTATGCTTGTTTATGAATTTTTCTTTTTGATTTTTGAACTGTGTGGAAATTGTTATTTGAAAAGTGTGAAAATAAGGTATTGGTTTTAGAATGTTTTCTTATGTAGGATATGCTCATTAGACATAGGAGCTTATCTGTTATAGGCACATATAGTGCATCAAATCTATTGATTACAATATTGGATTGACATATTAAATTATTGCAATATATTGAACATATAATTGCTCCAACATTTTGGCGCCGTTGTCGGGGAGTTGTAAACAATAATAGGTAGTGTTTTTATTAGATTGATTTTATGGTTTTGGAGTGGTTTTAAGGACAACCTAAGGGTGAAGAGAAGACAACAAGACTTGAGGGAAGAGCCCACGCATCCACTTTAGTGGGGTTTCTCGAAATTTAGGTTTTCCTCTTACCTTCAATAGTTAAATTTTGTGTTGATTTAGTATTTAGATATTCTTTTTATGCGTAGACATAGAGATAAAAAAGGTAGATTTATTACATTCAAAATTGCAGAAAATTCAAGAAAACCCCCCAAAGTTACAAAAAAATCAGGAAACCCCCCCCATACTAATTCAACTAATTTTTGTGTAGGAGAAATTATCATAGGAGAGAGTTCAAAGGCAATAATTGAAACTACAATCAAATGTCCTAAATCTGAATCTATTGTGCATATTGAGAACATATCACAACAAGCAGTAAGGGAAGCATTGGTGACCCAATCAGAAGAGATGGAAAAGAGACAGAGGTAGTGGTCGAAGAGGTTGAATATGACATTGGAGCAACACACAAATTATTGGAACAACTGGATATCCCAACCAACCCGGTGGTTGAACCATCACTTAGTAGGGAAACACCACATGTAACCTATAACGTGGAATTTGGAGATATGGCAGACGAGGAGGGGAATGAAAATAATGAAAAAACAACATTTGGATTCCCAATATTAGACATTACTAGAGATGTTTCTATGAAGAATATCCCACTTTCATCACTACCTCACTTCCATGGTATGTCAACAAAAAATACTAATTCATTTTTGTTTGAATTTGATATACTATGTAGGAGTTATAATTATACTAATACTGCAAAAAAATTAAAACTCTTTCCAGCTACACTTAAAGACTCAACATTAAGGTGGTTTATGATTCTAGGAGAGCATACTATCTTATATTAGGATGGTATGAAATAAGCTTTCCTCTAGAAATATTAGGATTATTGAAGACCTAGAGATGTTAGGAATGATATATTTAAAATGCAGTAGTCTGAGGAGGAGAGTTTGGAAGATTACCTAGAAAGGTTCCTATATAATTATCAAAAGAAAAAATAATTTTCCTTAGACATAACCACAATTAGGACCATCTTCCTGAAGGGTATAAGGGATTATGTTATTGAGGTACTAAATCTCATGAGTTCTGGGGATGTATATCATAATCCATTTGCATACATTGTAGAGTATTGTAAAAGGTACTCTCACAACCAAGCCAAAACAGGGAAAAGTTTAAGGGATCCTATAAGAAGAACTACCAAACCTTCTCCAGGAGGTGTTACAAGTATAGAGTCAGGGAATATTCTATAAAACTTCAAAGAAAACATCCTAAACACAATCAACACCCATTTATACACCATGAACATAAAAAAGAAACAACAAGAAGAAAATGCTACTTTAGCAATTTTCTGTCCTCGGTGTAGGAAGAAGCATCCTGAAAAAGAATGCCTTATTAATGCCATTGAAATTTGTGGGATATGTATAGAATATCGCCCTACCAACGATTTTCCTTCCTTACCTGGACTAAAATTCATTTTTAAAGGAGGAGGAGAACATCAGGAAACATCATATCCCCCTAAGAGAGAATAGAGACAACAAAATCCTAATATGTTTTTCGATAATACCACACCATACTCAGAACAACAATTGATTACTCCAATTCCTTACTCTCAATGAACAAATCATCAACCACAATTCCAACCTTGGAAACAAGGATGGAGGGGGCCTGCATATGGGAATGTTCCTTTTCAACCACCAACTTTTCCTACTTAACCACAATATCCTTCCAATATCTCTCAGTTGTTACCTGGGTTTAATCCACCTGCTTTATCTCCACCTTCCTAGCTACAAAAACAACTCACATTTTCATTGAACCCAAATCGGTAGCAATAAATGAAAGATGCACCTAATCCAAACCCCACTTGGCCTACCCCTACTCCTGCACAACCCATCCCTAATCCGAACAATAGACGTACACAACCTATACAAAATATTGAAGTACAAACTTTCCCAACTTATGTGATAACCCCTACTTCACTGAATGAAATTCAATTAAGATCTGGGAGGGTCTTGAATAAACCAAATTCTACAATGGTTATTCAATAAGAAGAACAAATAGATTACCAACCAAATGAAGAAGAAGACATCCCTGTAGAAGAGGAAATTTCTCCTCACACTCCTCAATCATCAGAAATGCCTAAGTAAACTAATCCTCCACCTTATCTAGAAAGATTACTTATGAAGAAACCTGAGGTACCTCTAGGACATGATTTAGAATCTCAACTAAGGAATATATGTGTATATATTACCCTACTTAAAGCCATCAAAGATACTCCTATCTATGAAAAAATTATAAGGGATATGTGCATTAAAAATCCTGGAAGCAAAAGGAAGGAACCTCCTATTATACAAGTGGTTGGACAACTGTGAGAATTTATATAAAAAATGCCATCCAAATATAATGAACCAGGAAATCCATTGGTGACTATAGAAATTAATGGTATTTATTTGACAAATACACTTATTTATCTAGGAGCAACAGTAAATTTTATGACTGTTGACACCATGTGAACGTTGCAACTAAATCATTTAAGGCCAACACAGACCTTGTTTGAATTGGCAGACAAATCAATCATTATCCTAAAAAGAAGTCTAGATGATGTAACAATCACCTTATCCTCCTGGGAGTATCCTATGGAATTATTGGTAATTCATTCAAAATCCTCCAAACTTGGACATCCATTTGTGCTTGGTCGACCTTGGTTGGCCCCTGCAGATGCATTTATTAGTTGTCGGTCTGGGAAGATGACAATCTCTAATGGGGCCCATAGTCAGAAACTTATTCTCTTTCCTCTTGCCAAACCAACCATTGAAGTTCCTTTATGGTTGGAGAATCCCTATGGGGAGGAGAAGTGTTCTCAACTCATGTTAGCACTTGAGCAAGCAAATGGAGTTCAAGAAAAAACTAAAGAACATATTTTAAGCCTATTTTTAGCCAATACATAATGCATTGAGTATCCTCAATCTTTTCCATAATTTACACATATTTTCAGCCCTAAATTTCAGGAGGTTTGGCATCCCTCCAATTCTACATTATTCACTATATTAGAAATAGATGGAGAAGTAGAGGCATCAGATATGGAAAATATCTATATATCAATTCTAGCCTGGAATCAGATCAACAACAAGAATTGATCCAAATGATTCAAGGACAATCCAATGCTTTTGCATGGGATTACTCTGACATGAAAGGAATTCACCCTAATACCTTTATACACCATATTTACACCAATGATAAAATCAGACTCGTCAAGAAGCCCCAAACAATAATAAATCCATCCTTAAAATATATAGTGAAAGAAGAGCTCCAAAAACTCCTACATGTCAATTTTATTTACCCTATTTCAGATAGAAAGTGGGTATCCCGATTAGTTATTTCCCTTAGAAGAATGGAAAATGGAGGATTTGTGTGGACTTTAGAGAGCTGAACAGGGCTACCTATAGAGGTTATTTTCCTTTGCCTTTCACAGACCAGGTCTTGGACACCTTGTCTAGGAAGAGGTAATTTTCTTTCTTAGATGGGTTTAGTGGGTATAATCAGATCCAAATTTCCCCCGAAGATCAGGAGAAAAACACATTTACTTTCCCATGGGGAACTTATGCTTATAGGGCTCTTCCCTTTGGTTTGTGCAACGCCCCTTCCACCTTTCAGAGGGATGTCCTAGCTATTTTTTTTTTATTTAACCCATGATTGAGTAAAAGTGTATATGGATGACTTCACTGTATATGGGGATGATTTCCAACAATAATTGGACAATTTGGAAAAAGTATTGATCAGGTTTAGAGAGACAAATCTTTCCCTCAACCATGAAAAATATAGAATGATGCTCACTGAAGGGATTGTCTTGGGACATCATATTTTTGGTACCCGAATAAGGGTAGATCCTACTAAAATTGACATTATTTCTCAAATAAGAATCCCTAGCTCACAGAAAGAAGTTAGAAGCTTCTTAGAGCATGATGGATATTATAGGAGATTCATTCAAAATTTCACAAACTTGGCAGCCCCATTGTTCAAGTTGTTAGCAAAAGAGGTTGAATTCCATTGGGATGAACAATGCCATATTTATTTTTAATTTTTAAACAAAAATCTTTCTAGTGGCCCCGTGTTAAGAGGAACAAACTGGTCTCTCCCATTTCATATCTACACTGATGCCTCAGATACCAATTTTGGGGATGTTCTAAGACAAAGACAAAAACAACTTCCTTATGCTATCTACTTTGTCAACAAAATCTCTCCCTTGCCGAAGTAAATTATAGTATCACTGAAAATGAATTCTTATCTATAGTTCATGCCATTAATAAATTCAGACACTACTTAACATGGTATGAGGTTTTTGTATACACAGACCGCTCAATCATTAGGTTTTTAATTGATCAACATGTGAAAAATGCTAGAGTTACTAGATGGCTTCTACTATTGCAAGAATTCAATATTACTATAATTGACAGACCTGGAAAAGATAACCTTGTTGCCGATTTCCTATATAGACTCATTCATACAGGTGATAATGCACCAGTGGATGAAAATTTTCCAGATGAAAGTCCATTTTCTATTTCTACTTACATTCCTTGGTATGCATATGTGGCTAACTATATTTTCACAGGAAAATTACCTTAGAATATGTCCCCTTAATAAAAAGAGTGAATTATCTAGTTGAGAAAAAATTATAAGTGGCATGGATATTGTCTATACCGTACAGATCCTGATTAGGTGATTAAAAGATTTGCACGAGAGGATGAGATGTATGACATCTTCAAATCCTATCATGATGGACCAAGTGGAGGCCATTTTGCCGATAGGAGGAAAACATACAAAATACTAGAGTCATGCTACTATTGGCCAACTATTTTCAGGGATGCAAAGAAGTATGTGGCCATCTGTGATGATTGTTAGAGGATGGGGAAACCAACTGTAAGTGATGAGATTCCTCTCCAAGATTACGTAGTATTTGAACCTTTTGAGAAATGGGATTTGGAATTTGTAGGACCTATCAACCCCATGTCTCGAAGAAGAAGGTATATACTAGTATGTACATATTATTTGACTAAATGGGTAGAGGCTAAATATTTGTACTCTGCATATGAGAAATATGTTGTTGGTTTTATATTTGAAGACATATTTACTCATTTTCATGTGCCTTGATTGTAACACACACAACCCATGAGTGGATTTCCTAGGGATGGGGCCTCAAAATTTCATTCTCCTTAAGTGATCAAATCCTTCACTCGGGGTTTCTACTACACTTTGTTCATCCAAAGTTTTCTAACCATGGTTTCCATGCTCAAACCCGAGTCGAGAACCGATGGGTATACCTTGTCGAAGTTCCTTGGGCCTTTATTGGTTGAGGGCCATGTGGTGCCCATGTGTATCTACCTCACATGTATTATTTCCATGTCCCTTCCTCCACAATGGAAGACCATCCAGAGTCCAATCTCACCACTGGAATTACTCTCTTCCTCCTATATCAACTGTGGAGGGGTTCAACGCTTCAATGCTTCATGCCTATTTACTATCTATGCATGAGATCACCCAGAGTTATGAACCTCCGAAGTCCTGTAAGCTCACCACGTGGCTCCAACTTCTAGACCATTTTGTTCTATCTACAATAATACATCCCAAACTCTTCGAAGTCCCAGTCACTTTTCCAACCAAGTTGGCTAGGCGAACACACATCAATAATATGAAATGTAGGAGGGGTCAAGGTGACACATGTTACCTATCCCATGAGCCTAAAGGGCACACAAATCTGAGTGACACATGGCACATCAACTGGGGTCCACGTCACCTTGGAGGCGTCACTGCACCACGTCAACCCAAACTGATAGACCTTTAACATTCCTTAGATCTCATGGTCGAGATCCGACCACGTAGATGTGTATATATATATATTTAGCTATCTCGGGGATTCAATGTTCGAGACTGTTGCAATGAAAAATCCTCTCATCTCTCGAAGTTCCCAACCTCTGAACTAAACGGGCTACCCCCACGCATCCTCGGTATATCAATGGCTAGAAAGGGACTCGAAGGATCCCTTGGTCTACGGTTATGAGTCTTTCGCGGACTCGACCTTCGGGGTTTCAGAATATGGTATAGTTGGTCAGGAAGGTCCACCTAACCACCTGGGGAACCTCCTAACACTAATAAACCTTACGAGGAACCAAGTCTCCTAGCTACCTTCGACCGGTATAAGACTAGTGAGTTCAGTCATACTCCGAAGTCCCAGACTTTTGGAGTTACGAAGCCAAGGGGAAATAACTTCTTTTTGGCGCAAACCCCACCCCTCCTTCTCCTTAATGGGGCTGCATGACCTCTCAGTATAGGAATGTTCAGTTCGTCAGGCTCCTGATGGAATTGTTTTCAACTTGACACATGCCCTTTTTCACTTCCTCAGCACCCGCGATGTGGCACTTGTGGACCCTCTCCTTAGCAGTTTTCAAATTCGACGCCAACACTGCTATCTCTCTGTGCTATGCTTCCCTCTTTGATGTTACCATGGACTATATCCGTGGGAAAAATTTCTTCATGAACATGCACTTTGGGACTTTCACAAGCTACTTTCTCCTTTCCCTGATTTCCAAATCGACGAACTCTTCGGGACCAGATCTATGGTCCATGTTCCTCCCACGATCCATGACTGTGATCAAATTGCGAGTTCAAACTTCGCGAGTCCTGTCTCCTCTTGAATCCGCTTCTTCCAATTTTGAATCAGATATGCATTGATCCCTTGCCACGTGCGCTTCCAGATCCAATGGTCTGGATTTGAAATCACTCTTCATGACTTTGCAAAGATCCTTTTCTTACTCCCTGCAAACCTCCCAAAGTTTCTTCTCCCGAACCTCTCGATCTTATGCCACCTATCCTTTCTTCAAAGATGGGTGATTTCTCCATCTTTGGGAATTCCGCAAGTCCTAGACTCCTTTTCCAACTTAGTGAAAAAACCCTTTCGAGACTTAGGCTATTCTTGAAGGATTTTTGCACTCCTTGTAGAAATTTGTGCAACTCTCCTATGACTTTGCTCGGCTTGAAAAACCTCCAAGGTTCCAAGTTCCTCTGCAAGCTTCTCATGCCCTCATGGTAGTTCCTCACCCTTCCTCCTGAGCTTATAAGGTGAACTCACAACACCTTAGGCACACTCCTTTCACTTGGCTCATTTTTTCGATGGCTTCTCCCTCGGCCTTATGGAAAGGTTTAAGGCATATCCTTTCCTTTATCATTGCACTTCTTGAAAATCCTTCCTTTACCAGAATTTTCAACAATTATGGGATCCTCCAACACATTCAACCGTGTTATTCCTGGGTATTCTAACACAAGCTTGATGCCCTCTTGGCAAAGTATTCCAGAGTGTTTAGTAACTCTGGACTGTGTTTTGTCTGACACAGTCTTTCTTTTCAAGGGACTTAACTGCCTTGAAGTTTCTCCCTGAGTGAGTGAATAAATCTAGTGTGCCCTCCTGACAACTTCTCTTCTGACTCCACTAAGTTCAGAAACACAATCCTTGTGTCGGATTACAGATTCTCCTCTCTCTTTCATTCACTCCTTGAACTTAGCCTAGAGAACCAGACTTAACTCAACACACTCGCGGATAGAAAACTGTATCTCTATCTCTGCAGACAATTTATAACATTCATCTACAATTAAAAAACCTATAAAAGACATACAAAACACAACATCCATTGAAAAGAAACGTAAAATAGAAAAAAATGTCATTTTCTATTAATGGTGGAATGCCAAATTACAATGGTGGAGTGTGATATGCAACTGAGTCTCAGCTCTCTGTGTTCCTCTCCCTACAACCCGACCTAACTAACTACTACTTTTCTTACAATACAAAGATTTATACAAGAGGGGCTCAAATGAGCTTCCCTCGCAAGCTGACTAATGGTGTCAAATCACCATCCCTAATTCCTATCGAAAGGCCAAATTACAATGATGGAAATTATGCTCCAAATTGGACATAGATCCACTTTGTCTCTAGGCTATTAATGACGAACTTATCTCCAGCTTGTGAAAAAGCATGATTTGGCTCTTCCATATTGTCTCCAATTAATTCTTGGATCACGTCTTGGATTCTCAAGTCAAAAATGAGAGGGCGACGCCTCTCCTTCCTTGAATGCGCACCACGTGTGTTAATTAGATGGCGCGTGCTGAGATGGAGCGATGATCCTGCATCACTTTTTGATTAGCCTAAGGTTCCTGGTTTTTGGTCATATGGTTCCTCTCCAACAGATATCGTCCGCTCGTCTTCCAAAAAAAGAGACCTCCACTTTTCAAGGCTTCCACTCTGCTATCCTTCTTGAGAATTTACCATGAAATGGTTAAGGACTTGGGTCGGGAATTACATTCACACGAAAAAGGTTCTGGAAGAGGTATCCTCTTCAAATGGATACGTTCATGTCATCACGATATCTCCTATATCAGTCGTCTTACAAGCTTATGTCCCAAGAAGCCTCGAGAGCTAAGCTAGGCATATAGACTATCAACCAGAAATGTAAATTTACAAATATACGGAGGCATACACATATCATAACCATTCCACACAGAAGTCATTTATATATACACATATGTACAAATAAATACATAAAATAGGGAAAATACTTATTAGAACCTGATAATCATGAAGCGACTGCTGAAAGGGGTTCCTGTTACCTCCCAACCATAGGCTCACTCACTCCTGAAGGAATTACTAATAGCCACCCTCGAGCTAGAACACGATGCTCTGCAACAGAATCCTTTCTTCCAGCTTAACAATAGTAGGGACAGAGGTTACTCTCCTCCTCCCGCAGGATCTTGGCAATGGTTTACACGATACCAAGCAAGGAGGACCATCCTTGTTTATAATCTTGTATCATAACTGTGCTAGCCATCTCGTTACGATTAGAACACTTATATTTTTCCAGTTCTTCCTTGAACTTGAGAGCCTAACCTCTTGTCTCTTCACTTTTCCTAGGTCTTCGTTGGCCCACCACACCTTCCTTTCTCCCCTCTTTGAGAAAGGTTGTGTGTGGCTCGAATTACTAGCCCGTGGTTAGGTATGGAAGCCTTATAGATGGGTTCTTTACTCCATCCCCTCATTAATTCTTGAGGAGGTCTTCCCACCTACCAGCCTACTTGTAATTCATCTCCAGGTCAGAGGATTGTTCTGGTCCTGAGAAATTAAATCCAATAAGGTACCGGTTTTGTGAAGGTTAACACAACCATTACTAGTCCCCTTCACCATCTCTTTTCAAAGCATTCGTGGTCTTTCTTGGTACACCCCCCCTTCTAGTAGTCTTGCAACACTTATTTATTTTCTAGTAAATAATATAATTTACATTCATTGACCTTTATACAAAATTCCATCAAATCAAACATTCACACATATTAAGTTTTCGATAGTCTCTTGGCTATTATAGTTATATTTACAAACTGGGGGAAACATGGTGTTACAATTCCCTCCCCCTTAAAGGAACATTTTCCTCAATGTTCTACCTTTCAACATGCTCTGTATATACAAAAGTGAACAAAAATGGATATGCATGTCTCATTGCATCCTTCATTTCCCACATAGTCATATCTGGGCCAAAGTGTTTCCATTGAAGCTTGACCTGTGCAATGGTTCAGTTCCTGAGTGGGGTTTCCTTCCTATCTTGTATGCATTGAGGTTCTGGTAGGAATTCTCCCTCCTACTCCACCTAGATCACAGACGAGTCAATTATATGATTAGAATCATGTACATGTTTCTTCAATAGTGAAACATGGAAAACATTATGTGTCTTTACTGTGGGAGGGAGTGCTAGAATCTAGGCTACAGGTCCCACTCTATATAAGACCTCAATGGGTCCAAAACATTGAGGTTCCATGTTGGCACAAGCTCCCATTCTTAGGGAACTCTTCCTAGGCCTAACTTTGAGATAGACATGGTCTCCTCTATTGAACTCTCTAGGATTTCTCTTTATATCGACATAACTTTTCTTTCTATCTTTAGCAATTTTCCGATTTTTCTTTATCTGAATCACTTGTTGTTATATTTATTTCATCATGTCAGGTTCAATTGTAATTCTATCCATTCAATTAATCTAGTTGACTGGAGTCTTGTAATGTCTACCATAGAGGGCTTTGAAAGGGCTCATCTTCAGTGACTCGTGATAACTATTGTTGTAGGAAAATTCTACCACTGGTAGGTAGTCTTCCCACTTCTTAGGTTGATGCATTACATGCATTCTTAGCATGTATTCTAATATTTGGTTTACTGTTTCTATCTATCCATCAGTTTGAGGGTGATAGGCTGTGCTAAACAAAAATTTAGTCTCAAAACCAGCCATCAAGGATCTCCAAAATCTTGAAGTGAATTTCGTGTCTTTGTCAGATACGATCTCCCTAGGCATGCCATGCAGTCTGAATATCTTGTTCATGAAGATGTTGGCAATATCTTGTTCCTTGAAAGTTTATTTGACATGAATGAAGTGAGCGGACTTGCTTAGTTTTTCCACCACTACCATGATGGCATCATTCTTCATAGCCGATTTTGGTAATCCAATGATGAAATCCATGGAGATGTTCTCCCATTTCCATTCTGGAATTGGTATAGGTTGAAACAACCTTGTTGGGTGCCAGTGTTCTGCCTTAACTTGATGGCATTCTAGACACTTAACTAAATAATCAACTATATCTTTTTTCAATCCAGGTCAACATAATTGTTTTCTAGTGACTGTAATCATTTTTTCATAGCCTGGATGACCATTGTATGGTCTCTTGTGTAGTTCATCCATTATGAACCTCTTCAAATCGTCACTACTTGGAATATACAATCTGTTTCTATAAGTCATCATACCTTTGTCCAACATCTGATAGCCTTCATACTTTATTCCCGTGGGCTCTTTCTTTAGATATGATTTCACGGTCTTGAAGAATGCATTTGTTTCTTGTGCATTCACGACTCTTTCCTTGACATCTGTTTCACAGGTGCTCACCGATTCTAGGTGAATCATTTTCATACTTCTGCTAAGGGAATCAACCACCCTATTTTTGTTTCCTTTGATGTGTTTGATTTTGAAATAAAACTCACTAAGGAGAGCCATCCACATAGCTTTTATAGCATTGAGTTTTGGTTGATCAAATAGGTGTCTAAACCCACAATGGTTTGTCATAAGTATAAATCTCCTACCCAGGATGTAATGCCTCCAAATTTCTAAAGAATGCACTATGGAAACCAACTCTAGATCATGGGTGACATAATTGATTTCAGGCTCATTCAATTTTCTAGATTTGTAGAAAACTACACATCCTTCTTGCATAAGGAGTCCTTCGAGTCTTTCCTTGCAGGAATATGTACACATGAGGAAATCATTATCAGGGTTTGCAATCTTCAGCACGGGTGCATGGGTCAAAAGGTATTTCAGTGCCTAAAATATTTCTTCACATTCCGATTTCCAAATGAATTTAACCCCCTTTTTATAAAGGGCAGTGATTGGACAACCAATCTTGGAAAATCCTTTTATGAACCTTTTGTATTATCCTACTAATCCCATAAAGGGTATGATATCAGATACATCCTTTGGGGTAGGCCATTCCATAATAGATATGATCTTGTCAGGGTCTACTACCACTCCTTTAGAAATAACATGGCCTAATTAATGGACTTGCTTCTGGAAAAGGTCACACTTGCTAAACTTAGCGTAGAGCTGATGCTCTCTTAGTACTTGAAGTACCAATCTAAGATGTTCTTCATGATCCTCTCTATTCTTGGAGTAGATTAGGATATCATCAATGAAAACTAATACAAATCTGTCTAAGAATTTGTTGAGTACATTATTCATCAAGCACATAAAAGTGGCGGGGGCATTGGTTAATCCAAATGGCACCACCACAAATTCATAGTGGCCATATCTGGTCCTGAAGGTTGTTTTGTGGATGTCTTCATCCTTGATTTAGACTTGATGGTACTGAGACCTTAAGTCAATATTTGAGAAAATGGAATCACCCCCTAATTGTTTGAACATGTCATCGATTATGGTAAGGGGTACTTGTTCTTTATGGTTTTCTTATTGTGTTTTCTATAATCAATGCACAGTGGGAGTGTGCCATCTTTCTTCTTCACAAACATGACTGGTGCTCCCCATGGAGACACACTGGGCCAGATGTAGCAATTGTCCATAATTTCCTTTAGCTGTAGCTTGAGCTCAACTAGCTCGAGTATACTCATCCTATAGGGTGTCCTAGACATTGGCACTGCTCCTGGTGCAAGTTCTATAGAGAAGTCAATGTCTCTTCATGGAGGTAAACCCGATACCTATTCTAGGAACAAGTATCTAAACTCTCTTAATATAGGGTGGTCCTCTAGGTTCAATCTTTCATCCTCAATAAATTCCAACACCTGTATTGCATAAAGTGGACATCCCTTTCTACAATACTTTTTCATTTGAAGGGATGATATTCGTCTCACTGAGAAAGACTTCTGAATCCCTTGGAGAGTTATCTTTCTCCTTTCTTCATTTACACATTCTAAGGTTTTATGGTAACAATCCAAATTAGTTTTATATGGAGCTAGCC
This sequence comes from Picea glauca, assembly GCA_000966675.3. Lineage (NCBI taxonomy): Eukaryota > Viridiplantae > Streptophyta > Pinopsida > Pinales > Pinaceae > Picea > Picea glauca. The sequence goes on along the minus strand of JZKD02S2269503.1, from coordinate 304,573 downwards.
ATTCCATACCAACCAACAGTTCATAAGATCCTAGGGGAAGTATGTTAAGGGTAGCTTGGGTGGGAAATCCATCCATAATGAATTGGAAAGCTGGTATGACCTCTCCTACTTTTCTTTTGGTTCCAGTGGCTAGTTGTACTAACCATGGATTAACATGCCTAAATGGTTTCAGTTTACACTTATCAACAATCTAAGGGGCCACATAGCTCAAATTAGAACCAGGGTCAATTAAAATAGAGACAAGATGGTTGGAGATCATACCTTCTATCTCCATCACTAAAGCTTGGTGATCGGCTTATTTATTATCCACAGCTGCATAAATCTATGGCATACTCCTAGCCACATCATTGATGGTGGTAGCTTCTTGGATGTTGTAAAATCTCCTACTATTTTGTTGTCTGTGTGGATAGTCTCTCAATAAATGTTCTTCTCCACAACCCCAACATTTCAAGGGTTCCTTCTTTGGGTTATCAGTTTTCCATGGGGTTGCTCCAAAAGGTTTATTTCCACTCTGGGAGGGGAAATTTTGTTGATATACACTTCTAGTAGGAATGATCATCCTAGATTACTTCCTATAGTTCTTAAATATTAAGGATTTGGACCCCTTCTTATTGAATCCAAAACTACTCATTTTCTTCCAGTCCTCGTGAGGTTCTGCCTGACTCCTGAACTGTTCATAACAACACCTTTCCTTCTGGATAGTGTCTTATAAAGTATTTGTCTCGTCAAACTCAATATTTTTCTGATAGGTCTGAGGTAACCCACTAATAAATCATTGTACTTTTACCTTTTCATCCTTTATGTAGGGTACATACCTCAACAACTCCAAGAATTTATTGACATATTCCTCTATGATGAGTTGTCCTAGGTTGAGTTCATAGAACTCCTTAGTCTTCCCATCAAGGTATTTCTCTGACATATACTTCTTCTTGAAGTGTTTTTCAAACTGTTTCCTTGATAAGTCCTCTTCATGTATTCCTTTCACATTCTTAAGGTCTTCCCACCAAATGGAAGCCTTTCCATTTAGGTTGAAGATGGCTATTCGAGCATTCAAGTTTTTAGAGTAGTCGTGGAATCTGAAGTACTTATTTAAACCAAGCAACCAAGCTTCTACCTCTTCCCCTTTCTTAATATCTGCATCGAAAGAGGGTGGTTTGGATTTCTTGAACTCTTTAGGGTCACAAATTTTGGATTGCTTTTGCTTCTTGATTTTCCTTTGAGAATGTGAGCTAGTTTTTCTACTAGAATATTCCTCGGAGTTGTCAGTTTCCCTTCCAGAGTATTCTCTCGATGAGTGTTCCCTATCTCCAGGTTGGACCTTCTTCGAGGTACTCCTCCTAGTGTGGCCACTTATGGGACCATGTATTCATATTTCAAGTGGATGTTGACCTCTCTTTGTATGTCATCGGTCCACATGACTAGTTGCAGGTCCATGCTGCAGCTGCCTTTGTATGTCAGATAAGATCTACAACAAGATTACATTATTTTTCATTTTTTTATTTCTCCTTTATCAATCTCTCATTGTTAGCCTTGCAACTCTGTAATTCGACCACGAGGCTTCTTATAGTTTCATCCGGATCCGTAGGGTTTTCCACCACCCTCTTCTCGTCAGATTCTTCATCTTTATCATGGGATCCATCCCCCACCTCATAGCGCATCACCATACTTCTTGAGTGCTAACAAAACACTTGTTGTTAGCTAACATTCTATTAGTTCATGAACAACACATAGTTCATATTTCTCAATACACACACACAATAGAAATATTTCATTATTTTTTGTAGTAAGGGTTTTAACCAAACTCTTTAGGAAGAAGGTAAGGTAGGGTGTCACCCTTAAAAGTACTCTAAATTAGGTTTTTAAGTGACTCGTTCATGAGCCCAAGCAGGCCAATTGTTGTAACCATGCTCTGATACCAATTTGTAACACACCCAACCCCTAAGTGACCTTCCTAGGGATGGGACCTTGAAATTTCATTCTCCTTAAGTGATCAAATCCTTCATTTAAGGTTTCTACTACACTCTGTTCATCCATATTTTTCCATCCACGGGTTCCATGCTCAAAACCAATTCCAAAACCGAGGGATATACCTCTCCTAAATTACTTGAGAGTTCATTGGTTGAGGGCCACGTGGCGACCACTTGGATATACCTCACACGTACTATTTCCATGTTCCTTCCTCCATAGTCTAATTTCATGACTGGACTTACTCTCTTACTCCTATGTCAACTATGGAGGGGTTCGGGGCTTTGATGCTTCACACCTATTTACTATCTATGCACGAGACCACCCGAAGTTTCAAACCTCTGAAGTCCCGTAAGCTCACGATGTGGCTCTGGCTTCCAGACCGTTTTGGTCTCTCTACAATACTACATACCAGACCCTTGAGAGTCCTGGTCACTTCACCAACCATGTTGGCTAAGTAGAAACCTATGAGGAATCTGACATGTAGGAGGGGTCAAGGTGACACATGTTACGTGTCCCATGGGCCTATAGGGCATTGTCGCACATGAATCTGAGTGACACAGGGCACGTCAACTGGGGTCCAAGTCACCCTAGGGGCGTCACTGCACCACATCACCCTAAAATAACAGACTTTGAACATTCCTAAGATCTCATGGTCGAGATCCGTCCCCGTAGATGTATATATATACGACTCTAAATATCTTGGGGATTTGACGTTCAAGAGTGTTGCGATGAAAAATCCCATCATCTCTCGAAGTGCCCAACCTTCGAACTAAAGGGGATAACACCACAAGTCCCCAATATATAATGACTGGGAAGTGACCTAAAGGATCCCTCGATCTACGGTTCTGTGTCCTTCATGGCTCCAACCTTTGGGGTTTCATAATCTGATCTAGCTGGTCATGCAGGTCCACCTAACCACCCGGGGAACTACCTAATGCCTGTCAAACTTATGGGAAACCGAGTCTCTTATCTACCTTCGACCGATGTAAGGATGGTGAGGTCAGTCATACTCCGAAGTCCTAGACTTCCAGAGTTCTGAAGCCAAGGGGACATAGCTTATTTTTTCTTAGCCTAAGGTTCCTGGGTGTTGGTCATATGGGTCTTCTTGAATGGATCTCATCCACTCATCTTCCAAATGAAGATACCTCCCCTTTTTAAGGCATCCACTCCACTATCCTTCCTGAGCTTTTACCATGAAATGGTTAAGGACTTGCGTCAGGAATTTAGGTTGCACAATAAGGGGTCCGGAAGAGGTATCCTCTTCAATTGGAAAGGTTCAGGTCATCACAATATCTCCTATCTTGGTCGTTTTACAATATTATGTCCGAGTAAGCCTCGAGAGATAATATGGGCATATAGACTATCAGTCAGAAATGTAAATTTACAAATAAATGGAGGAATACACATATCGTAACCATTCCACACAGAAGTCATTTATATATACACATATGTATAAATCCAAGCATGCATCCATTATTCCAGATCAATACATAAAATAGGGAAAATACTTATCAGAACCAAATAATCATGAAGAAACTGCTAAAATGGGTTCCCGTTTCCTCCCAACCATAGGCTCAGTCACTCCTGATAGATTTACCACTAGCCACCCCCAAGCTAGACCATGATTATCTACAACAAAATCCTTTCTTTCATCTCAATGATAGTAGGGAAAAAGGTTACTCTCCTCCTCCTGCAGGATCTTGGCAATGGTTTACATGATACCAAGAAAGGAGGACAAATCTCGTTTATCGGATTGTATCATAACTATGCTAGCCATATCCCTACGATGAGAACACTTATCCTTTTCTAGTTCTTCCTTGAACCCGAGATATTAACCTCTCATCTCTCCACTCTTCATAGGTCTTCGTCTGCCCACCACATCTTCCTTTCTCACCTATTTTAGCAAGGTTGTGTGTGTGTCGAATTCCCAGCCCGTGGTCAGGTATGGAAGGCTTACATATGGGTGCTCTTCCCCATCCCCTCATTAGTTCTTGAGGAGGTCTTCCCACCTACCAACCTGAATGTAATTCATTTCTATGTCAGAGGACTGCTATGGTCTTAAGCAATTAAATCCAGTAAGGTACCAGTTTGGTGAAGGTTAACACAACCATTCCTGGTCCCCTTCACCATCTCTTTTCATAGCATTCGTGGTCTTTCTTAGTACAACCCCCCTTCCAATAATATTGCAACACTTATCCATTTTCTATTAAATAACATCATTTACATTCATTGACCTCTATACAAAGGTCGATCGAATCAAACATTCACACATATTGAGTTTACCATAGTCTCTTGGCCATTATAAGTATATTTACAAACTGGGGGAAACAAGGTGTTACATCAAGAAATAGTGCAGACCAAGGAACCAAATTTACCTCCAATTTGGTCAAATCCATTACTGAACAATATCAGATTAAACATAGAAAATCCTCACCTTATCACCCCCAAGAAAACAAACAAGTTGAATCAACTAACAAGGTGATAGAGGATATACTTACCAAGATAGTTGAATTACACCATAAATACTAGGTTGATCTATTTCTTGAGGCCTTATGGGCCTACATAACAACTTGGAGAAACACAACAGGCCATACACCTTATGAATTGGTGTATGGGAAGCAGGTGTTGCTTCCCATAGAATTTCAAGTAAAAACTTTCAAGACTGTTATGCAATTGGGAATGGATTTGGATGAAGCCCAAAAACGGAGGATATTGTAGATGAATGAACTTGATGAAATTAGAAAGGATGCTCTTAAAAGGAATACACTCATTCAAGGACAAAGGAATAAATGGCATGACAAGTACATTAAGAAGAAACCTTTCCAGCGAGGTGATTGGGCCCTTCTATATGATATTAGGTTCAATAATTTTAGGGGTAACTTGTCCACTCGATGGTTGGGACCCTTTAAAGTAGACACAGTTAACGAAAATGGTTTGGCGAAGATCATACCTCCTTTGTTGTAAATGGGCATCGATTGAAATTTTGTCATAAGTCTCTATCTAAAGAGTATTTTTTCAATGATTGAAGATAAAAATCATTGTCAAAGATCAGACCTCCTTTGTTGTAAATGGGCATCGATTAAAATTTTGTCATAAGTCTCTGTCTAAAGAGTATTTTATCAAACAAGTTCTTCAAAATTTTGAAATGAGATTGGTAATCAAGAGGAGTTCTCCTCACGTTGAACCAGCACTGCAAGTTTTTGTTTTGTGATTTAATTTAACTTCATACATATATTGAAATAGGTGTGTTGTTAGATACTGATTTTTTGTGTTATTAACAAAAGAAAAAGATAATTTTGTTCTCATGTAGATAAGAAATAAGGAGGACATCTGCTAGGTGTAATTTTATTCCTTTACCCAACCCTGGTAGATTACTCATGGAAAATGAGTCTAATGGAGTTTTCTTTAAGTTTTTTAGACTCCTTAAAATTGAAAACACTGGTGAGAATTAACTAATCTAGGCTCGAGAACAATCCACAGGACAATAGATGGAGTTTTTTTTAAGTTTTTTAGACTCCTAAAAATTGAACACACCGGCAAGCATTAACTAACCTAGGATCGAGAAAAATCCACAGGACAATAGTCGTTAGGTTTTTGTTTCCAATAAAATGGAAGTGTCAATAAAAGAAATGGTTAGTCTGGTTCCAAAAAGAGGAGGTTTTTGAATCTCTATAAGAGAATGTCCATCTACAGTTTCCTTCCTATTATAGAGCTTGGATCCCAATCATTGGCTTTTTTGCCTCATTTTATGACACTTCCATCGCAATTTCAACATTCTTGTACCATTGTGTTGTTTGTAACTTTTTCAACATGATCCTTGAGGAGAAGAAATTCACATACAACAATAGTGAGCTCCAACATCTACTTCGTCTTGACCCTCATAACATGTTTAGACATGAAGAGAAGCCTAGAAGATTCCAGGTATCTTTTCAAAGCTTCATTCGATACTGGAAAAGGCTCCCTTTGCTGGTCCAGTACTAAATCAATTCTCTGTGTTGGTCTGGTACTAAACTGATTTTCTATGTTGATCTGGTACTAAGTTTGTGATCCGATACTCATGATGGAATTTTGGTGACATTTCTCTATATTTGATATTTCCCTTATTTGATAAAATACATTTCAGGTAATAGAGGTATGGACTCAATGTTTATTCCTTTTTATTAAGAATCACATTAATTTTGTGTTAAACATATGGTTATTCTCATATCCCTTTGTCATCTTAAGTTATTAAACCTCCATATCATTATCTTCTAAAGTCTTCATGATTTCCCATGTTTTCAAAATCATTTATGATGTACACAAATCTCTTCATGAAGTGATCGTCCAATTTGAAATCTCTTGTCAAAAATTTTCATTCGTATGATGTCAAAACTATGATTATGCCACCTTCTATAAACTTATGTTGTTTCAAACCTATGATGTAGAATGATACCCAATGGTGAATTTTGGTCACATCACCCATATTCATGGTAATCATTACAAAAACTGTTAAGAATGGGAGGTGTCGTTACGTCTGGGTATGATCATCACTTTATCCAGGAATAAGATCCTTTGGCATAATTTCTGACTCCTTCCTTACCTCGCCATAGTTTCAAATAATTGACCGTTGAATTCTCGTTTTCATTATAAATTCTCTTCTGGATGGCTTCGCCATCCAAATGAGCATTAATTACCCACTTCATACTATACACCACCACTCTATTCACTCTTACTATCTTGTTACTCTGCCTCCATCACCTTCTTCTCATAATTTTTTTTCCAATACCAAAGCCTCACCTGAATTTGGTTGCCTACACTTCTTTTAAGATCCATTTTTAAGCATACATGGGGGTTGATAGGCACACACATATGTTCCATCTTTACAGAGAAACAAAGGAGTATCAAGCATGCAAAGAGAAATTTGAAAGGGCCGGTTGGGTTCCCTTCTTAGAAAAATTCAGGGGATATCATAATGGGGTATCTCACACCTTCACCCAGAGTTATGATGGAGAGAGCATCCAGTTGAGGGAACTAAAACTCATAATCACTGAAGCCACCATCGCATAAGCGACAAAGTTACCTTCTACCAGAGAGAATTATTTCAAAGGCATCATCATTGATAGAAGCCTCTGTTAGAAATTTTTGAAGCCCGAGCTCCTGGACCCAGATTGGAAAAAAGATATCTCTAGGAGTTGGATCAAAGAAGAATATTGGATGATGCTTATCTTCTTGCAAATTTTTTTAACTTGTGAAGGGAGGTATGCAATAACTTTCCTTTATCATTTAAGGCTCTTGTTGAATTTCGAAGGAGGACCAAAAATATACTTTCCTTATTTTCTTTGGATGAGTCTGAATAAGATGGTGAGAGGGGTTAAGTATTCCTATAAGATGATTGAAACCAGTCTATACCACCATGGTCTGATGAAAATATTAGTTGTTCATGCGTTGAGAAAACAAGACAACAGTTGGAAGAAACTCCTCACAAAAAATTTAGCTCAAGAAGTTTCTAATTCTGTAGAAGAAAATATAATAGGGGAACATAATAAGCAGTCATGCGGGAAGAAGGGAGAAAGTATAGAGAAAGGAAAGAAATCCATTAGTGGATTAGATCACGTTGGCCCTATATCACCAAATGTTTTAAGAAAATTGGACAAAGGAATAACAATAGTATTAGAAAAACAACCCGCACCTATGGTGGAATGATCATCCAAAACCAAGAAAATTCGCCCAGACCTATCCACTAAAATAAAAACACAAATTAATGAGAAAAAGAGGAAGAAATATAGGTCTAGTAGTTATGTTGGAGAGGTTGCAGACAATGTCCTCGAAGTAATTGTTGAAATACCTTAGGAGCAGGTTGGGGAAATTGCAAAGAATATTCTAGAAGTAATTGTTGAGGTACCTAAGGAGAAGGTTGGAGAAATAGATAAGACCCCTGGATTGAGATTCAAAGAAAGAATAAATTTATAGCCAATGAAGAGAGTAATATATCACAATCCTCTAGTAGAAAGACAAGGAGTACACCAGAGGAACAATTTCTAGCCCCTACATCTAAGTCCCTTGGAAAAAGGACAAGGAGTACACAAGAAGAACAAGTTCTAGTCCCTCCATCTGAGTCCCGTAGAAGTAAAATGAGGAAGGTAGAGGGAAAGCAAAGTCCAGTGCCCATCTCTAATCCTAAAACAAAGAAAATGAGGTTTCTTGAGAAGGATATTTCTATTCCTATTAGCACAGCTGAGGAAGTATCAGGTCTAGTACGCATAACCACTCAAAGCATGGATAAGAAGGTGATAGTTCCTCACATTTCTTATTTTACAGAGGATACAATAGATGTTCCAACCTCACCAGAGAAAGAAGAAATGTATGTGACAACTATTAGTGAAGCTGAGGAATTAGTGACAAAGACACTGAAGGATTTAAGGAGGGAAGTTGAAGCCAAGGATGAGATAACTAAGAAAGAAACACTTGAACCTAACAGTCATGGCCAAACATCAGTTGCTATTGAAAGTTAAAATGCTTACAACAAAAAATGAAGAGTTGAATCAAGAAGTGGAGGAGTATAAAGTTTTGGATAGGCATATCAATAAAGAAAATGCATAGTTGAAGAAGAATAACTGAAGTCTACAGGACGAGCATGACGAGGTCTCTTCCAAGCTCAACAAAGTTCTCTGTCTAATATAGTATACATGAGTTATTAAGAGGAAACTTAAGGATGAGGCTTCAGGGTTGGATATCTTAAAACCAGGAAGTTAATGTTCAAGCAAGGTGGAGGACAACGCAGATTTTTCAATTTTGAGGATTGGTTCAACAATTTTTGCATGAGGACATGCAATGAGTTGGGCATGGGGGAAGTGTTGAATCTCTTTTTTGTTACCTCCAATTTCCTTATCTTTTCCCATATCCTTACCAAATTTTTTTCACACATATGCACTATTTACCTATTTTCCTCAACAGACATGCCTTTTAGCCATTATTGTGCACGTATGAGTTGACTTGTGTTTAATCATGATTTATGACATTTATTAATGATTGGGATTGAATACTTGATGTTTTATTCTCTCTAATTACTTTGAATGATCAAAGAATACCTTATGACAACAACTCTTATTCATCCAGTGCCTATTTCGACATTTCATCAAGTACTTAGCTCGTCCGATACCTATTTTTGCGCTCGTCCGACACCTATCTTCGTGATCGTTTGGTACCAATGCTAATTTATTCTGGTACCTATTTCTGCGCTCCTTCGATACTTGTTCCTGTGTTGGTCCGATACCAATTTATATGACTATGTGTGTCCGATACTAATTTATGTGATAGTGTGCGTATGGTACGAGTAGTTTTCTCTAGCTGTGTGCGTCTAAAACCCATTTTGTATTTGCAGGCTTAGGTGTTTGAACGAGGTTGTTATCGATGGTTCCAAGGAAATGATTGGCTCAAACATTATTTTTTCATTGAATACCATGATAAATTTCATCACTCATGCACTTCGTTCAATGAGGATGAAATCGTTCCCTTGAAAATCGACATGTCAAAAAATTGTAATATTTGTGCAAATATGTGATGTTATCTCAAAACTTTGATTGTAACGGTTGTTTCTCTTTTAAGAGAGATCCTTATAGATGATATACATATAGAGAGATATAATTAAGCATTTTTATGTTGTAATATTGATTCTTGAAGACTGTTGATTGTACCTTTGTTTTTTGAAGTAATGATTTAAATTATAGTTAATGGATTCTATGTGTGTGTTCAAATCTTCTCTTTTGTAAGTTTCTTTTAAGAGATGCCTTTTTGGTATGGAAAGGGCCCATCGACCCAATCAAGGTAAGATTATTTGTATTTAGTTGTGAATATAATTCTGGTTTTCTGTGTGTGGATAGAATTATTCTATGTTAGATCATAACATCTAACGTTATTCCTGTTATGTTTCAGTGATACACTTGATAGCATGCAATATAGATGTGTGGTAATCCTAAGTGAGTGAGATCTATGTGTGCAATGTAATATTTCTGAGGGCAACTATTTCTGGGTAATTACTTGTTAACTTTGTGTGTGTTTATGAAGGAAATCATTTGTTAGACTATATTCTTGAGTGTTCATTTCTATTTTGCAAATCTATGGACAATTCGAATCTCCATCTTTCACCCTACATGAGCCTATGATGGAGTATCCCACCACACTTATAGTTTATTATAGAAGTGATTAGGATAGATATTTCAAACACATGCACAATCAAGACCTCCATCTCTCACCCTACATGCACCTATAATGGAGTGTCTTACATTACCTGGTATTTCTTCTAGGATTGATTGAGCTTTTTATAAATATGAAGAATGTTAATTGTTGTTAGTTTAGTTTTTCTAGGAGACAGAGTCAAATTTCATCTTTCCCTTTGATGAACCTATAATGAATAGATTCATCACCTGAGCACGAGCTTTAGATCATATTCTTGTTTATGAATTTTCCTTTCTGATTTTTGAACTGTGTGGAGAGTGTTATTTAAAAAGTGTGAAAATAGAGTATTGGTTTTAGAATGTTTTCTTATGTAGGCTATACTCACCAGACACAGGATTTTATCTGTTATCGACACATATAGTGCATCAACTCTATTCATTACGAGACCTTTTTTACATATCAAATGATTGCAATGTATTGAACATATAATTTCACGAACACTATGGTCCTACCCAACCTTCTCAACACCCTTATTTGATACCTATTTCATTGGATTTACCTTGTTGCCCTGATCAAAATGATATATATCACTTAGTCACCTTTTTTCAGTGGACCCACTCCCCATCCCTGTAAATGTGTTGAACCTACACAAAATAGATCTAGCTATAAAATACTACACATATTTGCAGAGAGAAATTGAGAAAGAAGAAGAAGGAGAGAAACAATAAAATAATTCTCATTAACCATCTTCCACACTCAAAGAGTGAATACTTTACAATATATATAGGCTACATGAGTAACTAATGCACCATAGTAGTGTTCTGGAGAGATCTAGACACTCACTGATAGACACTGGAGTGAACTGCCACCTAGTCCTAGTTAACTTATCGATGCAATCATCAGTTGACTAAGACACATGTGTGGAAGTGAGAGAGACACATGCAAATCATGGTGATAAAACCGAGGTTTCCATGCATGAGTGACTTCAACTAGTCTAACTGAGTGTAACTGACTCTGAACTCAAGAGGAACATCCTATTTTGTAGGGAAATATTCTCTAGAGAGAATATTCTCATCTAAGGAATCATTCTCAACATTGGACTGTAAAACTTAGGAAAATAATTATAGGTGAGCGTGTAATATCTCCAACACCCCCCCTGAACACTACTAGGGTGTACATGATGAATGGGTCCCGACAAAAAAGGCCATGTTAGGTACCCATTTTACAATGCATATAGGAATGAAACATTGAAAAAATGAGGAAAGAGGGAAAGCCTCATGGGAACCCCCCCCTCAAATTACAATGCATAAAAAATATATGATAAGGAACAAAATGCAGTTGCTAAGAAACCATGTCCTTCACTCCAAGAAGACCTCTGAATTGTGAAAGTTTGTGCTCTTTGAAGATTTTGTTGAAGATGTAGATTTCTGCATAGATTTGATGGAGTAGATGCACCATTGAGATGTCCACACATATCCACTTTATCTTCTTGTAATGAAGAAGATGCAAATAAAGTTTGGATGAAACTTTGAAAACTGTGCGACTGTTTCTGGAAAAATGTTGAAAATTTTGTTGATTTTAAAATGATCATAAATTCACTTCTCGAACTTCATTTCGAACAATGTTTTTTTGAAAATGGATATTTTCTTGAGAGGAATTCAAATATCCAATTTGTTTCTGCAATTTTTTCTTAGAAAATATCATAATTGAGTCTGCTGTGTGTGACTCCCTTTTTGTCTCCTGAGATGCATGCATTGCACATGGAAAAGTGTCTACATGTGACCCTTGAGATGCATGCCATATATCCTCCACATGAAATTCAAAAAACAAATCTGAAATGGAGTTTTCATCATATTCAATTAATGGAATTCAAATTTGTGAAAATACTTTTGTAGAAGACTCTTCATAATAAGAGGCTTGATCTTCTGGTGTCTTCTCTTCTAGATCTATCTATTCAACCTCCTACATGAAATCTTTACAATATTCTTTATTACCTAATAGAACCTCCAATTTGGTCCATAATTCATTTGGAGTTGATTCTTGTGAGTCATCATATACTTGATGGAGAATTTCAGGAGAAATAAACCAGAGGATACATCCTATGGCCATATCTTGTCTATTGAGAAAATCATTTTTCTCATCAGCAAAATCAGGCTCTACTTCCATTGCCATAGTTATTTGGTACAAGCCTTTGCATTTGAGTAGAAGAAATTTTTTTGTCTTCCACTCCAAATAGTTATGAGGCGTGAGAAGTATTTCCAATGAATAATCCATCTTTCCCGCATTCTTAAATATTCAATACCTGCAAAAAATAATTTGGTGTAAATTTTTATTAGTAGTTCATTGGCTATGATACCATGTAAATGCATTGAACCTACACATAATAGATCTAGCTAGAAAATACTACACACATTTTCAGAGAGAAACTGAGAAAGAATAAGTAGAGAAAGAATAGAAGAATTCTCATTAACCGTCTTCCACACTCAAAGAGTTAATAATTTATAATATATATAGGATACATGAGTAACTAATGTGCCATAGCAGTGTTCTAGAGAGATCTAGACACTCACTGATAGACATTGGAGTGAAATTCCACCTAGTCCTAGTTAACTAATCCATGAAATTATCAGTTCACTGAGAAACATGTGTGGAAGTGAGAGAGACACATGCAACTCCTAGTGATAAAACCGAGGTTTCCATGCATAAGTGACTTCCACTAGTATAACTGAGTGTAACTAACTCTGAATTGAATAGGAACATCCTATTTTGTAGGGAAATATTCTCATCTAAGGAATCATTCTCAACATTTCACTTTAAAACTTAGGAAAATAATTATAGGTGAGTGTGTAATATCTCCAACAATCCCAAGCAACCCAACTTTCCAAATGATCACCACTCGCACCCAATAACTACATGCCAAAATCAAACAGAACAAGGACACTCTCTAGAAAACATATTTTGAGTTTCACTGCTTCAAGGACCAAGTCGAGATTGAATTTTCAAAATTTTATGACCAATTTGACAAATTAGAGGGAAACTTTGACACTATCATTGCCACTCTCAACTAAACTATTTGTTGAACTGCTCCCAAGGACCCCACCCTTCCTTGAACAACCCTCCCAAGTAGATGGTATTGAATTCTCCCATACTATGGCCTTTCAATCCAACCCCTTTCATCATGACCCCCATCTTCCTCGAGTTGAGGTGAGTAAATTTTATGCATTTGATCCCATGTGTTGGGTGACCCAAATTGAGCATTATTTTTGTTTGCATGGTATTACTGACAAGTTTTCCAAACTTCATTATGGTATTGTCTATATGGATCTTGAATGTTGGCAATGGTGGAGATGGCATAAAAAATCACACCATGGGTATGTTGCATATACCCAACTTGTTGTAGAGATTTATGAATTCTCTAACATTGAAACCCACCATTTAGGCCATTTGACCAAGTTGAAACAATTTGGAAAAATGAAAGACTTTATAACCACCTTTGAGCACTTGGATTTCAGAATGAAGGGCATGACAGATTCCTTCTTCATGGAATATTTATTAGTGGCCTAAAGGATGAAATCCACACCTAGGACCTCATGGATTTCCCCCAGACTTAGTTGGAAGCTACTAAACACACCAAAGAGGCACAACATATTGTCTTTTCCCATACCCAAAAACTCTCTTTTCTTCCCCACCTTTGACCTACAAATCATGCCCTTCATGCCACCCAACTCAAGATCCATAAATTAACTCAAGAAAAAATGTCTAAATTCCAACTCAACAATCTTTTCTATAAATGCGATGGCAACTATTTTCCAAGGAACATGTGTAAGGAGCAAAATCCTTTTATGGCCATTTCTAAGGATATTGTTGACGAGGAGGTTGAATCTTCCCATGTGGAAGATCCACCCCCAACCGATGATCCTACTCTTCCCTCTGATCCATCAGATGTTGAACCAATGATTTCATTTCATGCCCTCATTTGATTCTCTTCTCCCCAAACCATCAAGATAATTCGATACATTAAGTGAGGGAAATTCATAATCCTTGTCGACAATGGAAACATCCATAATTTTATTCACTGTCGCATTGCCCAGGAAAACAATTTTTGTATTTATGTCATCAATAATTTTCAAATCATGATTTCCAATGGAAGTTCCATGAAATGTGGTGTGTGTTGTGAAAATGTGCACCTAAAAATTGGTCAGTACCACCTGAAATCTCATTTCTTTGATATCAACATGGGTGGTTGTGACATTATGCTCAGTTTTTAGTAGTTACACACTCTCAACCCCATATTCATATAATTTAAGGACCTTGCCATGAAATTCCAATAGGAGGGAGAGAAGTATAAATTCCAAGGCATCACAACAGTCTCATTGGATATCATCAACTCCCACCGAATGAAAAATCTACTTAAAGAAAATCATTATGGAATTCCAGTCACGTAGTTGAGACACCCACGATGCACCCTGATATCCAATCTATACTCTCTAAACAACAAGATATTTTTAACACTCCCCATGGAATTCTCCCTTCCTGAGGTTTCAATTTTCATTCCATTCCTCTAGTACCAGGCAATGTTCCTCCCAATGTTCACCCTTATCATCATCCCTTTTCCCAGAAAAATTGAATTGAGAAAATTGTTCAAGAATTGTTAGAAGTTGGTGTTATCCATCCTAATACCAACACCTATTCTTCTCTAGTATTCATTGTAATCAAGAAAGAAGGAACTTGGTGCACTTGTCCTAATTTTTGGGATTTCAACAAACTCATAATCAAAGAAACATTTCCCATTACTGTCATTGATGACCCTTTTGATGAACTAAGTGGTGCTCAATACTTTACAAAACTTGATCTCCATTCTAGATACCACAAGATACATATGAAATAGGATGACATCCCTAAGGTTACCTTTTGAACTCATGAGGGTCACTATAACTTCTTGGTCATGCCCTTTGGTCTATGTAAGGCCCCCTCCACTTTTCAAAGTCTCATGAATCATGTCTTTTGTCCTTTCCTCCATCATTTTCTCTTAGTTTCCATTGATGATATTCTCATATATAGTTAAACTTCGCATACCCATATCACCTATGTGGATCAAGTTCTCCATCTATTATATAAGCACAAACCTATTCTCAAACAATATAAATTTTTTTTTGGTGTCTCTGAAGTTGAGTATCTAGGTCATATTGTAGGAAAGGATGGTTTATGGGTGGATCCTAAGAAAACTGAAGCTATGAAGGATTGGCCACACCCTAAAAATATTAAAAGCTCTTCTCATTGCTCTCCTTAAAAAGAATGCTTTCATTTGGACTCTAACAACTGATCAGTCCTTCCAAGCCTTGAAAGAGGCTATGTGCACTACTCCTATCCTGGCACTACCCAACTTCACCAAGAATTTTTTCTTGAAATGTGATGCAACATCAGGGAAAGGCATTGAGGTAGTACTCATGCAAGATGGTCAACATTTGTCTTTCACGAGAAAACAACTATCAGAGTGACATTTGAGCCAATCAACTCGTGAAAAGGAAATGTTGTCTATTCTGCATGCATTGATCTCTAGAATCCTTATCTCTTGGGGAAATGCTTCCAAATTAAAAATGATCACAATAGCCTCAAGTATTTTTTGGAGCAAATAATTTCCTCCTTGAAGAAACAAAAATGGGTGAACAAAATATTTGGCTATGATTATGAGATCATTTACAATAAGGGTAAATAAAATGTGGTTTTTGATGCTCTTTCAAGGAATTATAAAGAAGAAGGGTCCTTGTTTTCCCTCTCATTCATTGTTGTATACTGGCTTCAGGATGTTCACCAATAATGGTTGCAAGACCACGAAATCTATATCCTAATCCAACAATTTCAATAGGATCCTCAAGATTCTCTAGGGTAATCTTGGCACAATGAAGAGATTTGCTATAAAGGTCACCTATATTTAAGAAAATAGTTGAACCTTAAACTCACGGTCCTTTCGGAGTTGCATGCTTCACCCGTAGCTGGGAATTTTAGGTTTACCATAACCTATGAACATGTGAAACGTTTTTTTGTGTGGTGTGGTATGAAATATGTCTCCACACATTTTTGTCTTAATGTGATATTATCAATGCAATAACGGAGAGAAATTATAGCTCCAGGGGCACTCCAACCACTCATGATTCCACCTACTATTTGGAGGGATATCTCCATGGATTTGGTTTTTGATATCATCATGGTAGTGGTAGATTATCTTTCCAAATATGCTTGTTTTTGTGCTCTTCAACACCCATTTGATGCATCCACAATTGATCATATTTTTATGGATAGTATATTCAAAATCCCGGGAATGCCTCATTATATTGTCTCTGACCAAGATCCAAATTTCACCAACAATTTTTGGCAAGAATTTTTCCGAGTCCAGGGATCCCAATTGCATCTCATCATCACCTATCATCCCCAAACTGATGGAAAATTGAAATCTATCAACAAGTGTTTGGAAACATATTTGTGGTGTTTTTCATTTGATCAACAAAATCAATGGGATCAATGGTTACCCTAGCTGAATGGTGGTAAAACACCTCTCACCATACTGCTACTTGCATTACTTCTTTTGAATTATTCTATGATAAAAATCCACCATTGGTTCATTTATACATGCATGGTGTCTCCAAGTTTCAGGAGGTGGACAATAATATTACAATCCCAAAAACCATTCTTTGTATGCTCAAATAAAATTGAGTTTCGACTTAGAATCACATGAAGCAACAAGCATATTAGACTCATTCTGAATGTCAATTTGTTGAAGGGGACCATGTGTTTCTTCATCTGCAACCTTATAAGAAGACTTCACTTAAATTTGAACATTGTCAAAAACTTTCCCCGAAATTTTATGGTCCTTATAAAATTCTCAAATGAGTAGGGCTCGTGGCCTACAAGTTATCTTTTCCCAGTCAATTTAAGCTCCATCATGTTTTTCATGTCTCATGCTTAAAGAAAGTGATTGGAACCAAATTCTAGACTCAAACCAGTCTCACTGAGCTAGATGAAGAAGGTTCCATTTGGTTGCATCCCCAAGAAGTCCTGGATGAGCACAAGTTCATTGGAAGGATACAACTCTGGAAGATTCCACTTGGGAGCCAACTACCATTCTACAACAATTTCCTCATGTCCATCCTTGAGGACAAGGCTATTCTTCAAGGGGGAGGTGATGTTAGGGACCTAACCTCCCTAACTCCTCAAGTAGGTATAATGATGTATTTTTCATGTAATAAAGGCCAACATTAGTTAATAAATCATATTTATTAATGTGAACAAGTATAATGTAAGAAGACTTAATAAAATCTTCCTCTTCTAGAAATATCTTCCTCTAGAATATTCTTTAGAAGGGAGAATTAGTATAAATAAGAGTAGAAGGAATGATGAAGCTTTTATTGAGAATTATTGTAATAGAGATCTACTATGCTAGAGGTTTCCCCCTCGAAGAGGAAAGTGAACTTGGCTTTCTATCAATAAAGGTATCAAATTTGGTGTTTTGATTCTCTATGTTTTGTTGTTTTGCTGGTATTTGCTACAATATTTATGTTTCTACATAATTATAATATATCTGATACCTTATAAAATGTTGTATACAAGGAGGGAATTTAGAATCGTTGTAGTAAATTAGAAGTTTCAAATTGTCCCTACTACAATTTCAATAGTTTCTCCAAGAATAGGTCACTAATGAAGGGGTTTCACCAACACCATAACCATTTACATCCTTGTTCGTAGATCTATAGAGGCAATGGAATGGAATGAGTTTGGTCGAGGCCTATCAGAAGAAGAAGAAGGATAAGAGGTATCATTTCTAGTAGACACTAATTTTATTTATTTATTCTAAGAGAAGCCATAGATATAATTTGTGTACTAAGGGGTAACTATTAAATAAGTACTAGTGGAAATTACCTCACCACCATGGTTGAAAAGAAAGGATAGAAATATAGGGTCAATAGGGAAGAGGGCCACTAGTCTATATTAGATGACTACGAGAAAGAAAGGAAACAAGTACTATCCCTTCATGAGCAAATTGACTGAATGTATTACAAGAGAAGAAACACGAAGAGGTGATAGATGGGTATCTATGTATACATCGAGTAAATGGGACTCAAGAAGCCATTCCCACGATAGTAGTTGCAACGCTCTTAGCACTAGCCACACAAATACCTTCACCCTATATTACCCTATGTTGTGACTCATCAACAACATTACACATTTTTTATTCATACTTTAAGGTTGAGAGGTAGAGGGATCCACTATAGATTTGATGGAGAAATAAGTTGGTCGACCAGAGTTCAAGGTACAAAAGGTGGATATCGGCGAGGAAGAAGTTTGTGAGTGAGACATAGTCTAGAGGAAACACTATACATATATATGGAAGATGGATCTGTTCTGCCTTTCTTAGTTAATCACAAAGTCTACCTCAAATATGATGGTAAGGTTTAAGAAGAAGGATGAGTACCTTTAAGGATCTATAGATCTAGAATATACAGCTATGGATTAGTTATAGGAGAAGGAAAATGATAAATAAACATTGTGGATGAAGGTTGAATATGTGGCATAAAATGTGAAAAAATGGAGGAATAAAATAGAGAAGTTAATCATCACATTGACCAAGTACACACAAAAGAGGACCCTCATGCTAGAGAGAATAAAAAACCAAGTCACTGGTTCTAGAGCATTGGAAATATAGGTATTGAATGTGGCTTCTAAAGTGAGGGAGGAACTATTAACCTATTTCATAGAGGTGTTTCCTCACCTTCCTGAGGATTTTGAATGCACTCAGTAGGAAATAAGTATAATCTCCAAGGTCACAAAAACTCTTCTCTAGATCATAGATAAGGGGAAGGGATTTTTGTAATCGATAGAAAAGGTGAAGATGAGAAGAGATGAGGAAAATAAACATGAAGATGCATGACAATAACTCACAAAGGCCAAGACCCATGGGAAATGATAAATGATAAATGATAATAATTGATCCTATGGCCATCAATCCCTTAAGTAGATTGAGAAACTAAAACAAAACATGCCTAAAGTTTCAACCATTATGGGTGAAATTTCAAATACATGTTGACATCCAAGTGGTACATAAGTACATTCTAATAAGAATTAGAACAACTGAAGGAGAAATTGAAAAATTCTTATGCTAATGCCATCATATTTGATAGTGGGGATAAGATGGTGGAATCAACAAACATTATCTTCAAACAAGATTCTTTAGAGGATGAGAAGAAAAAGTCAAGGAATCTAGAAAAGGAAGTTGGTATATCAAGCACAATCTTAGTTCAAAGTATAAAATAAAATGAAGATAAGAGTGAACACCAAGCCGATACCACTAATCAAGGCCATTCCCCAAGAAGAAACTATGGAATAGACATCCATGATAGAAAGTGCCAATAAAATCATAGATACTACCACAGAGTGGAAGCCCATGTTTGATGAGTTCAACATATTTAGGGATGTCTCTATCAAATAATTCCTTGAAGCATAGCCTTTTTTTGAGTATTGGGATGCGAAAGCAACTCAAGGACGAGTTGGAATGTGTGGTTAGGGAGTCAAATGACAACTTCACCTTGTTTAACAATATCTTATCATGTTCACTCATAAAGGTTTTTTTTTTAATTGTGAAAAATAAAGTCAATATATTGTAGATATTGGGGGATAATGTGGGTTGTTGGGAGTTTTAAAGGTATTGGGGGGTATTAAAAGCAGTATCTAGTAAAAATAGGGGTTTCTTTTATTGGAAATATGTGTTGGGAAGGGGGTTAAACAAATGGATTTTGGGAAGTATTTATCAATATCTAGTGAAATTAGGTGTATTCTTTAATATCCTATGAACGAAGGCACTATGTCATAGGTTCATTGAGTGAATACCCCATGGGGAGTTGTTATGATTGTTACGAGGAAAATCTCTCTATGGCTAGGGTAAACCACAATAGACAAAAATGATTGCAGAAATCAACTCTCTTCTCAAGTATGATATATAAACAAATATTCTAGCAAGACAAGATAAAAGGCTTACCTCGTCCAGACGTTCGATGAAGTCCACCGTTGAGCACTCAACCCAAAGAAATATACCTACAACTAGTCCTCAACAACCAAACAAAGAAATCATATGGTGATATTATATGATGTTAACACATTCAATAGCATAATCCATTAATAAACATGACAAATATACCCATGGAATAATAATTCAAATATTTGCAACATATCAATTAGACGGGAAAAGAGTATTTCTATTAATATATGATGAGAAAAAGTGAAAATGTTACAGACTTCCATGTCGGCACGGTTCTGAACCGAGAAACTAAGTTCCTTCTAGTTGGGCCTCCACCACTTCAATCCTCCACCAAAGGCAAGCTCATAAAAAAGAAACAATGAAGTTCTCAATCAATAAGGGAAGAGCTTGGGCGCTGAACACCATGTTCAGACTTAAATGACAAAGGGATCCAGACTCAATATGAAGTAAATAATTCCTCCAGAGTAACTTTTCTTTCAAAGTTGAATTCTTTCTCTCTTTTCCATAGCTCAGAATTGGCCCATTTATAGCCTTCAAAATGGAACTGAAGGGTCGAGTCAGAACTTTTCCAGTATATGGAAGGCCAAGGATCATAGATCTCATGCCGTGACATGGAAACCTGACATTAATTTTCATTTTCTGGCTAAAATCCCGATGTACACAGGCTGTATTGAAGCAACCTGCATATACACATGCTGTATAGTAGGCAAGATGCATACATGTGGAAAAATATATATTTTTAGCTCTGGATCTTACAAACAAGGATGATAATTCTACATAAAGAAATGGAAAAAGGACTTCTGTGCAATATTTCATAGGGTGAGGAAAATATTTCTATAACAAATGCCCTCTAATGTGTGTGGTAAGAGGAGTATCTGCAATGGCTGAAATACATTATAAACAACCCAAAAGTGGAGTGATAGGGAACCAACTGGACGAACTAGTTTCTCATTACATTCTGCACTTACTTTGCATACATGGCTGCCAATAGAATTACACTACAGATCCATGCGAAAATATACCAAACAAGTGTCCATGGCCATGAATAGGAAAATACAAATGTGATTACATTCCAATATATTTCATAGTCACGAACAAGGCCTAGTAGATCCAATCTGAAGATATCTGTATACAATGGTGTACAATATGATCTCCCATGATCACTGAAGTCATATGGGAACTGGTCCAATGAAAAGGAAGCAACAAATCAGGAAAGTTGTGGCTACTTACTGGTGTCTTCAAGTCTTCTACAAAATCTTCCAAGGGTGCAAGTCTACATCATGTGAATAAAGGATTTGAGATCGAACACAATGAGACGTTGTTTGATTACTGTTCATTGAGGTATACTGTTAACAAACATGATACAACCTACTGATAATGAAAGTATGTATCAAGGCACCGAGTACATTCTTACAAGTGTGAATAAAGGATCTGGTGTCAAACACCTGAAGAATCCATCTATCAAGAGGAATTAATGTATTCCCAATTGTCGATGGAAAGATAACCTACCACTAATGACTGGAAGCCTCAAGGTACTCATAAGACTCTAGGTCTCGTTTCAGAATAAATGAGATAAAGTCAATGAAAGGAGATCGACTGAAAGGAGAGCATTAAAGAATCTCTCATCAATCAACACGAGGTACAAAGCATGAGATTCATGATTTGGTGGGAATCAGACGAAGAACATGTTCATGAACCAATGACCCTATGTGTATTTAGCGTGTTCCAAGTGCATGCGGTACACGAAAAAGACCCTCTGAATAGAAGCCAATGATGAAAACTACTGACAAAGGTGAGGAAACCACCAATAAGGCTAATTGAATCCAAGACACTACACGAGTTCCAATGTGTGAATAGATATCTTGTCATCAAACACAAGGGAAATGACCCAGTCAATGACCAATGATAAAATGTTGATTGTTGGGTTCAAGGTTACCTACCAATGATGAAAGTAGGACCAGGGTGCATGATAGAACTACAATATCATGTGATTCTGATAAAAACTATGGGTATGGTTGACATGAAAAGTCAATAGTTCTGAGGAGTGGCTGACATAAGTTGATAGACTTCCTTTGAAAAAGAGCATGAGACATATGGAAGACTCCTACAACATAGACCCAATAATGAAACTATGAGATGCAAGAGGAATCAATGAAATTCTCTATAGGGACTAGAAGAGTAACTAGTTGGTAGAGAAGACTCTGTAACAAGCTTAGCTTCCTAAGGCCATGCTAATCCCAAAATTATGATGACGAGTGGACTCAATAACTTTTTTCTCTATTCAAAGGCAATATGAATGCTACCAATACAATATAATACTCCCTTCCCGCCCATCTATTTTTTATTTTTTTATAGACAAATGAATGCTATGATACAAAGGAGGAAATGAGTGTCACAAGTAAGAAAAACTAGGTCCAATAGTGGAACATGCCTATGCTCAATGGAAGGAGATGAATGTGGGAGATGAACACTCCGGGGAATTCTCCCTCCTAGGTATGGGGTGTCAAATTGCGAAGGATACAAACAAGGCTCTTCTTGGTTGAGGATGCAAAACTGCTGAGGCAAATGATTTATAACGCAAAGAGAGAACCGACTATAGGCTCAATACAACAAGCAAGGGCATGAGATGCAATCACAACTTAGCACCAAAAAATGTCCTTTTTTATGAATTTTAGTCTACTTCGTGTGAAAAGGGGATAAAATTGTGCCAAATAGACGTCCTTTCAAATCCTATTTACAAGTGTGAAAGAGACAAGCTCACTCGGAAATCTTTTCACTTTTTGAAACGAGTTTAAAAAGAGATTAACTAAGACTCACGACCTTTCAATTCCATCTTAACGAGTGTGAAAGGGAAAAATCACTCGGAAATATTTTCCCTTTTTGAACGAGTCGGAAAATATCTTAACTCAGACTCGTTTG
>JZKD02S2269503.1:264608-277453 GCA_000966675.3 Picea glauca | reverse complement strand
TTCTTCTAAAAGAAACATCTTAGAATTTCATGATAATGATTGTTAAGTGGACTATTTAGGCTAATGGGATGGGTTATAGATGGATGACTTCAAACTTGCAAGGTATTTGATTTCTTACAAGAAGGAGGTCATGGGGTCAAGTCCCCTGGAATATATATTGTATATATTCCTGAGCATCACTCAATATCCACAATGGGTTAGGTTGCAAAAAATGCAACCAACCAATGTACCTCCCATACCATCCTCGAAATGAGGGGAAGTACCTAGAGGGTTTCTTGGGATGTGTATTCCATATTATACACACACACAAAAAAAAACAAAAAAATTGTTTTAAAATGAATGTGCTCCTAATTATGGATGTACATTTTTTTTATATATGGGGCAATCAATTGAATAAGACGTGTTTTTTATAGGTTTTGTAGGCTTCTAATGAAAAAACCAATACCAACTTCTACCAAGATGAAAAAATTAACCAACACAATCAAAACACTTTTTTGAAGCTCAGGGATGAAAACATGAACCTCAATTACTATGTCATGACAATTGTGGCAAATAAAATTATTTTCCGAGAGCTTTTAGTACAATTAAATGCTTGTTTGGATGAACAATTGTCACTAACATTTGCAACAAAAATAATATTCATTTGAAATTTAAATCTAATGGATTGGGCCAAATATTTGTCTACAAGAATCTATCAACAACTACTAAATGTGGTTAGTGTGAAAAAAGTTTTGACCAAACATTCCTTTTAGTAAAAATTCATTTTTAGCTGAACATGTTTTTTGGTCAAACAAGTGTTTTCAGCGGAAAATTTGATTATATATGATCAAATTTATACATGAATAGTTTCATTTGAATCCTCATTTTTAATCCATAAACAAAGCCCCATGTAAAGCCATATATATTGAGTTGTTGTGTGTATGTATGTGTATGTATATATATATATATCGTCTCATATTGTACAATTCTTTATCAAGGAATGTAGTTACTTATCTCTCTCTCTCTCTCTCTCTCTCTCTCTCTCTCTCTCTATTTTGGTTGTTTGGTGCTAACATTTGGTATCAAAGCATATGATCCCATGGTTTCACTCCAATCAATAGATATTGAAATTTTCACTATAAAATTATTTTGGTGATGATTCAAATAGTTAAAAATTGACATTATTTAGGGGACATATTGAGGTACCTATGGTAAAAATTTCAATTATTGGTTCTTTATAATTTCTGAGAAATATCCTGTGGAAGTTACAATTTGTGACCAGTCATGAAAACCATTTCAAATGAGTCATCTTGGAATTTTCACTACAATTTGTTTTTTGAGATGTTTTAAAGTTTTAAAGTTTGTGATACTAATAGTACATAGAGAAGTGTGTCTGGTAAGAATTAAAGGTACTTTTTCATTATATTTTCTAAGATAGTGACTATGGAATTTAGGGTTTGTGACTAGTTCAAAAATCAATTTCAAACAAGTAATCTTGTAATTTTTAATATAACATTTTTTTGGAAAGGAGACTATGAAATTTTCATTGCGGATACATTTTGACATATTTGTGGTAAAAATTTAACTTTTTAATCATTTAAGTTTATAATATACAATCTGTGGAAATTAAGGTTATTTGACTAGTCTTAAAACTAGTATCAAACATGTGTTGTTGGCAGAAGTGCTATATCTAAAGTTTGTAAAGTCCAAATTGAGTGCCACTAGTTTCTTTCGAAAAAATCTAGACCATAGTATTTTAGGAATTTTTTTTAGAAAAAAATCTTAAATGTTGGACATCTAGAATTCTATACAAGTTCATTATCTTGAAAGGGAAAAAAATCAGCAATTTTTTGTAAAGTTACCATAACTTCACTTAGGACATCAAATTTTGGTCATACCTATGGAATTGCAGTGAAGAAACATTAGAGTACTATAGAAAAAAAATTCAGACTTGGATGGGACAAAAATTTATAGATACAACGGGACAAAGGTTGGCCTACAAGACAATCTCCCAATTAGGGTTTAAAAGGTATGTAACTTACAATCAACATAAATTTTGATTGCAATATCTAATTTTGGTGATTAAAAACTTATGACAAAGAGAAAAAACAGGAGTGTTATTATTTTCTCCAATGGAAAGGGATTATTGAATAATTTTTACTTCTGGTAAAACTCCATACATCTCACACATGACATCTAAAGAAAGTTAAGACTTTCAAAACGAGCTATCCCAATTGAAGAACCAAGTTGATGAAATGAGTGGTAGTGTATTGGAACTTCTGTATTTCCAACATTCCAAAGAATCATTTAAAAGGTAAATGGAAGATAAAATATAAATGTTGATGGAAAAGAATATGGATGAAAATAGGGTGAAAATGGAAAAGAAGATGGATGAAAATAAGGAACAAATGGTACAAATGGAAAAGATGGAAGAATTGAAAAATTCCATGTCAACCATATTTTTATATACCTATTAACCTTAAAATTATCTAAGTTACAAATATCTCTCTTTTGTAGAATACTCCATAGAAAAAATTGATCTACAACGGGTTCATGACCTTTACCTTAACTTCCACCGTCTTCAAAATATATTGTTATATTCTATTGTAGACAATTTGTACCAACACTTAGTCATATTCTAATTCTTTGTGGAACAATGGGTCTATGGGTGTGTGTCACTTCTTCGATTCTAATAACAAGTCCATCCATCCACTTTTGGTACTAAACCATTTTTCTTGAGATTTTATGTTCCATAAATAGTGTTTTAAGTTCAACTGCGAAAGCGGAGTTTGTCACACTACTTTGAAAAGTGCTCTTTTTTCCATCCATCCATCCACCATCCTACACTTAGTCATATTTCAAATCATCCCACAAAAACACAAAAGAAAATGTCTTTCATTCAACTCTTTGTGTACATTCCTTTTCTTTGCTCTACCCTAAATCCTTGTTCCTTGTCACATTCACGAAGAAACATTTAATGCATATATCAAGTGAAAAAATAGATGGTTAAGTAATAAAGCACCATTATTAATGGATTTTTTCTCGAGACCCTTCTCATAAATTAAAATTTAATTCACCAAATCACTCTTTTTAAATAAGAGCTCCAATGATTAATACGAAGAAATAATTATTTTACTATTCCACAAAGACTCTACATGCTTGGGTAACTATTATGAAGGATGGAAAGAAGAATATAAAGCTTTTATGGAGACACACTAAATGCATTTGCATGAGAAAACCCGAAATACCATTGGTCAAGAGCATACATATACTATTTTACACTACCTCATGAAGAAAGAGATATTGATGATGTATGGATATCAAGGATCACAAAGGCAATATGAGTTCCATAGGTCTTTGATGTAAAACAATTGGTAATATGGTGCACATACAACTATGAGAGAGACCAAATAATTATCAAATTGAATGGACAATCTCCAATCTCTCTGGTTCCATCAAATTTCAGCCAAATGCTCAGGTTATTGAAGTCGACAATAACCTTCAAAGTTGAAGAAGGGAGGAACTTCATCAAGGATCAAAACGGTGGGATTTATTACCTCAATGTCGCGAAGACATGACGACCATGCTTGAGGATTTGTCAGTGTTACAGGTTAGTTAATTGAAAAATATTATAAAAAAATGGCTTGGATTCTTGCTAGGGTCCTTGGATAGGAGTCAAATGATAGTATCCCTCATTTAACCCTCTACATTTTGTATTATTCTATTCAAGGGAAGAGAATTTTTGACTAGTCTAAAATTGTATATTTTGAGATATCATTTCAGCTATCAAATTTAAAGAAGGATAATAAATTCTATATGTGTGCATATTTGGCATTCACTATGATATATTTTCATGTATTTCAAGGATTACATTTTTCAAGACAAGTTGATTCCAAGACAAATCCAGTTCATACTTGGTACCCTTCTCTATGGAAGTATAAATTGATGTACCACTATTATGCAGGTTATGATTCTTTTCTAGCTTTTTTCAAAAAACTTATGTTTGGAAACAATACTTCAATATTATCCTTAGAGGTGCAACCATTCTTAGACAAAAGGGGAAATTTTGAATCAAATGAAAAATATATCATAATTAGAGTCTATTGATCTCGAGAAGCCCTAATATATATTCTATTTTATGTACATGATAATATATTCATGGTAGAAAGCATGTAGGGGTGTAGACCGATTGGCATGTGCCGTGTAAATGGAAGGAAATGTAAAAATGAGGTATCAAGTTTTATTCTCACCCCGATTTATTCAGAGACATGCTTGCGGGCTGTGTGATTATCCCTAGGGGTTATAAGGCAGTCGACAGTATTCGACCCCGTGTTACGCGAGGACGATACTGGCACTGCTACCGATTCCCCTAGTTACAATAAAAAAAAAAAATAGATTCATGGTAAAAGTCTGTAGAAAATACAAATTCCAGGATAATTTCTTTTATCAAAGAACTAAAACGTAGTTCATTCCATTTTCATGAAAATTTGGCAATATTTCATTGAAAAGCGCTACAATGATTGATGAATTTGCAACCCAATTCAACTAGTATAATATTAAATTATCAAATCAAATGAAGGAGTTTGAACCCCAACAATATTTCATGAATTGTATGGTATATGTAGGTTTCAATGGACCATACATAAATGTATGTATATATGGAGAAGAATAAAATGATGAAAATAAGTTTGAAGAAGTGTTAGTTGCAGATCTTGAGAATATTATCGGTACAAATGAAGCACATCATCAACACATAAGGTTTATTAGTGAAAAGAGTACAAAGTCTCAAAGTTATTCTCAGAGAAGTGACACACCCAATAAGAATCCCCAAACCATTTTGAAAGAAAAATAAATCTTTTATTGAGAATTCGGGTGATGGAGACTGTCCTCATCATTCCAAAAACAATATTGAAAAATACCACAATTTACCAATAATTAGTAAGAGGAAAAGGAAGAATAATCAACAGGAAGTAGAGGATCTCATACTTGATGAGCAAAATCTTATTGAATACATGGAGTTAGATGCAGACATTGATGATATAGAGTTTCGAGATGATGAACAAAGGATTCAGTAGAATAGAGAAGTAGCAGGAGAACTGGTGAATCAAGATCCTATGTTTTATGAAGAATAATCCTTGATCCTCCATAGTACAATATTTGATAAATATTTAAACAAGATAGTCTTCAAACGAGTAAATTCAAAAGGAAAAAGAGCCCAAGGGAAAGACACAGAGCTATATTTGAATGGAGTCCCAACATCAAGAATTTCTCGAATGCATAAATCTATTGGGGAATCTCTGGAAGTATTAGCTGATGGATTGGAAGACGAAAAGTCAAGGCTCAAAGAAAGAATTAAATAATTGAAATGTTCTTTGATGCCACCTCCTATCTTTTTAAGTCCAATTGCTTCTATTCAATATGGGATAAATCCCAATGGAACACCTAAGTTGAAGTTGAAAGGAACATCAATTTTGTTGGAGAAAATATAAAAACGAGAATGTCCCTTATTTTAGAGGCATGATATGTAGGGAATGATATTGTCTCTATTGGTTTTAAATTAAACAATTTAAGAGAATGTCTCCAGAAAGACTTGAACAGTGAAGAAGATTTCTAGAAAGATGTTGTAATCACATTTATTTTAAAATTTTATGGTATGACTGATTTGTGAAGAAAATAAGAGGACCTACCTTCCCCCACTCAAATAAAGAAAACTAAAAACTTGATGGATAAGAATGATAAATGTGCTAAAAGAAATATTGGATGATTGTGACGCTTTGGTCTTGAAAAAGGAAGAACTTTATCATTGATTGCTTGAAATAGATCTGGTAGGAAATGCAGGAGAGGTACAAGACCCAAAATTAGTTTTAAATTCCATATTTATGGTAGGGAAGCGATTTGAGGAATACATGGTAATATTAAAAGTCTTATCAATTGAAAAATTTAATAACATGATTGAATATACTGAGTAAGAAATTGAAAGATTGTTGGTAAATTATGTAAATAAAAATGAGGATATTGAAGATACACTCCACCGAATTTCACTTGAATTAAGAGAAATGGAAGGAAACATATCTGATATCAAAGTTAGACAAGAAATAAATGTTGTTCCAATGAAAGAATATGTTGAAAATTAGTTGAAACAAGCCCTCGACAATATAACCGAAGAAGATTAGTTAGAGGTAGTTGGTACTGGTCAATAAACCACAACAAGAGATGATACAAAAGGGGAATAAAAAAGAAAACAAGCGAGAGAGATTCCATCACAACGAGTTAAACAGATCACATTCTTCCCAATTCATTTCTCTTCCTATTCAGAAAATCATTCAGTTTTGTTTAATCTACCGCAAGAAAAGCATAATTGATTTTTTTATCCTTCTCTTTTGTTTTCTTTTTAGGTCCAACTTTGTCCCTATTTATTTTCTTTATTTTAAGGTCCAAAGGAGCCCAATCCCAGTCCAAATTTGGACAAAAACATTTTTATTATCAAGGCTATCAAAAACTTGTATTATTTTTTGAGAAATTCCAAAGAACTACTTTGGGGATAAACTTTAATTCTATCTTTTGAAATTCTGATTTTTTAGCATTGGATATTTGAAGTTTTTCCTATCATATTCTATTTTGTCATCAATGAAAATAGTATTTTAAAGTTCTATGATACGCAGAACTTTCAAATTTCATTCATTGAATCTGATAACAAATATTTGAAATTGCGATGGATGTGCGATTGACGTGTGATTGATGTTATATTTTTTGTAGTTATTTTCTTGTATCATATTTGTGTAAACATATTGTTTTATGAGTGAAGGTTCCTGGTCCATTTCTAAGGAATTATTGATGCATGTGTATTCTTTTCATTCTTTTCATCTATTTGAATGTTAAAGATTTGGATTTTTCTTTTTAGGACTTTATCATTTTAATATTGTTGTCCCAAGATACTCAAAGTTAAATATTTAAATAATTCAAATAGGATTATCAACTATATAAAAATCAAGGGGGATTCATATCTTCATGAGGTTGTTTTATCGATCTTAACCAATTCAAACATCAACATTTTTGGAGACTCCACCGAGGACAAGAACAAAAAGTTGGTTTTAAACTAGAATGATTTATGATTCAACCTCAAACTAACCAACCCCAGTCAAAAGTTGGATTAGGAAATTGGACAAGTTTTTTGCATCAATTATATGATTTGGTGTTGATGACATCTTGAAGTTGTGAAGAGATTGACAGATCCTGGGAGACTCTTTCCTGTTAGGAGGAAAGAGAGATTGAAAGAATATAGAGAAGATATATAAATTGTAGTTTGAATCATACAAAGGACCAATAACAAGTATTAAAAGTAAAAACTTCAAGAAATCGGAGAAAGTTCCACCACCAAAAAGGAAAAATATCCAATCATGGGTGATAGAGAAGAAATAAAAGAAAATATTGGGAATCATGAAGAACAACAAAGAGTTCCATGGATAAAGGCTAAAAATATCCCTCTAAATATTCACGGAGAATAACATTAGTTTCCAACTCTCCCATAAGGAGTGTTTCCAACATTTCTAGGAGATGGATCAATGGACCCAAAGAAACATATGGAAATATTTATGAGTATATGCGGGATACATTTGGTGGAACATGATGATGTAATGGTTAGATTATTTCTTCAAATATTGATAGGAAAAGCCTTTGGATGGTATATATCCCTGGTTGCACGATTAATTCCATCATTTAATAATATAGAAGCCATTTTTCTTAACTATGTATTCTCCTCTAGTAGCATATCATACAATGCTCACGCAATTCACCCAGCTCCATTTGACAAAAGGTGAAAGGATCAAGGATTTCAATTTCCTATTTTTAAGAACACTTAATAATATCCAAGAATGGTATACCTCCCTTATTGCACGATCAATTTTGTCATTTGATTATTTAGAAGCCATTTTTTAACTATGTATGCTCCTCTAATGGCATATCATACTCTACTCATGCAATTCACCCAGATTCGTTTGAAAAAAGGTGAAAGGACCAAACATTTCAAATTCCTATTTTTAAGAACACTTAATAATATCCAACAATATCAAAGGAAAAATGCTCCAGTCATACTTTGGTGTTACAAACATGCAATTCCCTCAAATTTGAAGTTTTCCATCAGGGTTGTAGAAGTTGAAGACCTAAATGATGCAATGAATAAATCAACCTGAATGGAAGAAAACATGTTGGAAATAGATGAAAACCCTAAAATCATTCTTGAGAAAGTCCAAAGAAAAATGGATACCCTTAATATTTCGTATCAAGGAGCATCAACTTCAAGAAAAGTTGAAGATCAAAGAGCACAAAATACTATATACTAAGGATTTGGTGGAGGAATGTTCAAAGGAGTAATTCCTAATGTGACAAATGATCCAACAAAAACAAAAAAAAATAGACACATGATGGAGATAGCACATATGAATTGAACTATTAGACATATGCAAAATGAATTGATAAGACTAATAAGAAATGAAAATTTTGTTATGAATCCAAGAATTCCTATTCCAAAACAAAGGATAAATATTGTTCAATGATAAATAATAGGAAATGCTGGTACAAATGAAGAGTTTAGACAAAGGGAACCTAGATTTCCAAATCCAAATGTTGTAATTTTGGAAGAGATTTTTGAAGATGAAATAGATGACAATCAAGAGGCTAATTTTGTTCAAGAATAAATTCTTGAATCTGTACATATGGATGAGGGTGATTCATCCATTTATATATTTGATGAACATGAAGAAATTTATATCTCACAAGAAAATGTTGTGCAAAGAAGAGAAAAAACAAATAAATTTTAAACAAAAGAAACTATAGAGAAAGAAAAATAAAAGATGATATCAAATGGAATAGAAACAACTAAGTAGAAACCAATTGTAAATCAAGCGAAGAATCCTCCTCAAATGGTATATAATGTGACTGGTGATTTGGAAAAATTAAGAATCACTATGCCATTCATGGAAGTTGTTAAAATCCCACAACAGAGGGAAAATATTCCTAAAATATTAGATGAGCCAAGTCATAGAATTGAGGTTGTTGCATAAAATCCTAAGTAAAATCGGATTATATCAACAATTAGACCAAAAGGAAAAGTTCTACCTTTTTATATTACAATAAAAAATCATGATCTCGTACCTCATAATTGCTTGATTGATACTGGAGCAACAAATAATATCATGTCATTATCAATATTGGAAGAACTGTGTATGAGTTGTACCAAGTATTATGAAACTAAGGAGAGTATCTATGCCATTGACTCAAGAAATTACCATGCATATGGAGAGATTAAAGACTTTTTTGTATGGATAACTACTACCCCACATATCACAATTGTCTTCAAAATTAAAGTGGTGCATATTCCTCCAACTTATGGAGTAGTTCTTGGGAGGGATTGGTCTTTGTTGATTGGACAATATATCATGAATGATGGGAGTTTCATGATGTTGCCAAATAAAGATGGAATAATGATTAGAGTTACTTGAGAACCAAGAAAACTATTTTCTTTCAAGGAAAAAGACAATGAATTAATGGAATGTTATATTGATACTGGTATAGGAAACTATGCTATGCGTGACCTAGAGTAGACAAATATTTTGAAACAAGAGTTTAAAAAAAAAATCGAAGGGTTTTGGACGATGTATTTGGATGGTTCTTGTTGTATCTCAGAGAGAAGAGCAGGAATTGTGTTAAAAATTCACAATTCATTCATATATCCTCATGCCAATGGGATTGAATTTCCTTGTACAAATAATGAAGTTGAATATGAAGCATTGATACAAGGATTGAATCTTTCACTTCAAATGACGATTGAACATTTGATAATAACTGGTGACTCTGAGCTTGTCATAAATCACATCAGGACGAAATACAAGATAAAAAAATAATGATTAATAATCTATGCCAAAATAGTAAATGAATTAATGAATTCCTTTGGCTCATTCAACATATCATTCATTCCTAGGGAAAGAAATCAAAACATGGATTCGCTGGAAGTGGTTTCATGTTTTTTTAATCCTCATTATTTTCAAAATTAGAATACTTTTCAAGTCAAGACAATTTGAGGGCCATAAATACCTTATAATCAAGGTCATTAGTAAATATTAAAAAATGATGAATAGCTCACTGATTTTGTTACTGACACAAATGAAAGGATTCATAATCAGTTATCAATTTCTAAAAATTATGTCAATTTTGAGTCTATATTCACAAGAGATGATCAAGTGAGAATGCCAAATTTGAAGGAAGAAGCATCTTCCAGAAAGGTTCAATAAACTCAAAAGATAAATACTGGGACTGAAGAATCTCCAAAATATGTAAATCCCGGGACTAGTTTTATGTAAAAAGAGATTTATCAATATAACTCCTTGTTCAAAGAATTATTTGATGCTTTTGCATGGAATTAAAATGATTTTGAATAATATGATAAATCTATATCATATCATTAAAAGAAAGGATGAATCCATTCAAACAAAATTTGAGAATAATAAATCCAAATTTGAAAACCCTAATGAAAATTTAGTTGGAGAAATTGAGAAATGATGGAATAATATTTTCCAATTGGACATTCAAAATGGCCATCGAACCCTATCATCGTAAGAAATAAAAGTGGATAAATTCATTTGTGTGTTGATTTTCGATACTTGAAAAAGGAAAGCATTAATGAAAATTATCCCCTTCTTAACATGGAAATGTTGCTTCAACAAGTCACTGGTTAAGATTTGATGTCCATGTTAGATGTATTTTTGGGATACAATTACGTTTTTCTTGCAAAATAAGACAGATCAAAAAATTCTTCCATAAAACCTTAGGAGTCTTATGCTTATTCCTACATTCATTTCATCCTGAAAAATGCAGGAGAAACCTTTCAAAGAGCCATGGATCATTCCTTCAAGGATTTGATCGGTTTATTCATGGCTGATTACCAAGATGATCTTACCATTCATTCAAAGATAAGAGAAGTGAGTATTCCCCATCTAAGAGAAGTTTTTGAAAGATGCAGATCATATGGAATATATCTTAATGCAAATAAATTCTTATTTGCAGTTTCAGAAGGAATGATTTTGGGACATATAGTTAGCAAAGAAGGAATTTATATTGATCCTAATAGAGTCGAGGCTATCAATGAATTAAATCATCCAACTTCAAAAAAGGGAGTACAATCATTTTTTGGAAAAATAAATTTTGTAAGAAGATTTGTCTCATAGTATGAAACAATCGTTAAGACAAGAAATGCATGATTAAAAAAGGATCAAATATTTGAATGGACGAAAGAGATTTGAATAACGTTCACCAATATCAAGCATGCAATCACCACTGCACCTATATTTATCAGCCCATATTTTAATAAATATTTTATCATATATTCCTTTGCTTTGAAAGAGACCATTTCTTCTATTATAACCCAAACAAATCTTAAAGGAGAAGAAATCTCAATAAGTTTTATGAGAAAAAATCTCCATGATTATGAGTTGAAGTATTCAGACATAGAGAAGCAAGATCTTTCCCCAGTTAAGGTAGTGGCTCATTTTAGAACTTATATTTTGTTGTCTCATGTCATAACATATGTTCCTACATCTCTAGTAAAAATGATTCTCACTAAAAAATTGAGAGAAAAGAAATGGGAAAATTGGTTGGAAAAAAATTCAAGAATACAAAATTGAGATTAAGCCACTAAAAGAAGTCAAAGGACATGGGATATGAAATCTCATTGCATGGAATGATTCACTAAATGGAGTTATATTGATTTTAACAGGATCATTTGCATCAAATCCTGAATGGTATACACATATCACTTTATGTTTAAACTTTGGTCAGTTCCCAAATGACATGTATCCAAAATAAAGAAGGGTACTAAAGATGAAATCAAATCAATATGTGTTAGTTGCTGAAATTTTGTTTCGTAGAAATTTTGATGGAATGTTGTTGAGATGTGTTGATTAAACAAGAGCTCAAACATTGATGGAGGAATTTCATGTGAAATTTGTGGTGGGAACTTTTCAACCACAACTACTGCACATATAACATGAGGTCCAGATATTATTAGAAAACTATTTTCAAAGATTCATATTCAATGTTAAGAAAATGCATTTCTTATCAAAGATTCTTAGGAAGAATGAAGAGGGAAAAAATGCCTCTACAACCCATATCAATAGAAGAACCATTCACACAGTGGGGATTGGTGATCCAGGTGGATATCGATGGTCACCCACCTATTCCACGGGATCGAAAAACAATTTTCATCTTGGCAGTTTTTCGACAGTTTTTCGGGTTCCAAACTTTTGGGGCCGTTTTGAGGTCCTAAATGATGTTTTTTGGGGATTTGGGGCCTAGGTGACCATTGTAGGGACTTACTTGGGCCATTTGAAAATTTTTCTTCTCGGTTATAACTTTCCAACGATGTATCGAGCACCCCAAACAGAGACCGTATGAAAAAGTTATTCCCCTAGGAAGTTGGCATATCAACTACCCCCATCGGGGCCCGCAAACCTTTTGGCTTTTCATCTTCCGAGGTTAGGGTTTTTGGTTTTAATTATGTTAAAAATGACTTTGGAGCCTCATGTTAACAATCATATTCTTGTGAATGCGATTATCCATCACATCTCTTCTCAGAGATAAGCTACCACCATTCTAGCGAGTCTTTCACTCTGTAATTTTACAATATTTGTACATTTTCGCTCATTAATAGAAATTGTTTATATACTATATCTTTTTGTTTATGGTTTCATATATGATACCTTTGATCCAGGTGGATATCAGTGGCCACCCACCTTTTCCAAATGGCTCAAAACAGTTTTCTGGCCATTTTGGCAATTTACTATTTTTAGCAGGTTTTAACTTTCGGGGCCATTTTG
>JZKD02S2269503.1:238103-264558 GCA_000966675.3 Picea glauca | reverse complement strand
GTTTATGGTTGCATCTCTGATACATTTCTGTTATATTATTGAATATATGCAATATCTCTGTGCATTTCTTTATTATATCTCCGCTCTCATTTCGTGTTGAAAATAATCCGGATCAACTTTTTTGTTATATTATTGGATATCTGAGATATCTTTGTATCTTTCTTTATTATAT
This sequence comes from Picea glauca, assembly GCA_000966675.3. Taxonomy (NCBI): domain Eukaryota; kingdom Viridiplantae; phylum Streptophyta; class Pinopsida; order Pinales; family Pinaceae; genus Picea; species Picea glauca. The sequence continues at coordinate 264,386 of JZKD02S2269503.1, read as the reverse complement.
CTCCACTCTCATTTCATGCCGAAAATAATCCATATCAATTGGATGTAATTGGGCCAATTAATCCAAAATAAAGTAATGGACATTTATATATTCTCACAGCTACATATTACTTTACAAAATGGCAAGAAGTAGTAGAATTGAAAAAATCTGATTCATATGATCTTATAAAATTCCTCAAAGAAAATATTTTATCAAGGTTCAAAGTTCCTGCAAATCTCATCACATACAATAGATCAATATTCATTGGGTCAAATTTTACCAATTTTTGTGGAGAATTTGGTATTATAATGGGGAAATATTCAAACTATTATCCTCAAGGAAATGGTTTCCTCTAATATACAAATAAGACTCTGATCCAAATCCTCAAGAAAAATATTGATCTCAATCAAAGAAATTGGCATTTGAATTGATAAATGAATTATGCGAAAGTAGATTGACACCAAAGGATATCACTGGAATATCCCCAAATACAATGGTGTATGGAAAAGACAAAATAATTCCTATCAATATGGAATTGAATGCTTTAATATATGATATGAGCATTAAATATGTAGAGAATTTTTTTTCTTTACACAGAAGATATAGTCAATTGATGAAATTGGAGGAACAATGAGATGAAGCATTAAATAAAATGAATCAGAGACAACAAACCATCAAGATATATTTTGATCAGAGCACAACAACAAAATATTTTCAAAAGGGTCACATTTATTTTAAAAGTGATATTTTTTCCATCCTACACTTATTCATATTTCAAAGCATCCCACGAAACCGTAGAAGGAGATGTATTTCATTCAACTCTTTTTATCGTTCATTTTGTCTGCTCCATTGTGAATCTTCGTTCCTTGTCACATTAACCAAGAAAACTTTAATGTATATCTTAAGTGAAACAACATATGGTTAAGTAATAAAGAACCATTATTAATAGTTCTTTTCTCGAGACCCTTCTCATCAATTCAAATTTAATTCACCAGATAACTCTTTTGAAATAAAAGCTTTAGTGATTAATACAAAGAAAATGGAAAGAAGAAGAGAAAGCTTATGTGGAGAGACACTAAATGCATTTGCACGAGAAGAACTGAATACCACTGGTCAAGCACATACATATACTATTATACACTATCTCCTGAAGAAAGGGATATTGATGATGTCTGTATCTCAAGGATCACAAAGGCATGATGTGTTCCAAAGGCCTTTGATGTAAAATAACTAGTAATATGGTGCACAAACAACTATGAGAAAGACCAAAGAATTATGAAATTGAATGGACAATATCCAATCTCTCTAACACCATCAAATCTCATCCAAATGCTCACGTTACCGAATCCAATGAAAACCTTCAAGGTTGAAGAAGCCAAGAAGTTCAACAAGGCTAAAAATGGTGGTAGGGATTTATTGCCTCAATGTGTTGAAGTCCCAACGACAATGACATAGGATTTTTTAGTGATACAGGTTAGTGAATTGAAAAAACTTTATAAAGAAATGGCTTGGATTTTTGCAATGGTACTTGGACGAGAGTCAACTTCTACTATCCCTTGTTTATCCCTATACATTTTGTATTATTCTATTCAAGGAAAGAGATTTTTTCAACTAGTCTAAAATTATATATTTTGAGATATCATTTAAACTATCAAATTTCAAGAAAGATAAGAAATTCTATATGTCTATCGTTGGCCCTTGACCAAGTTTTGAGGAAACATTGGTCGTGTTTGAAAAATTTTGGGACTTCGACAAGCTGGTCGAAGATGGAGCACCCAGGCAGAGTTGAGATCGCGAGATCTCCCTTGTTTTGCAGGCTTGTGGACCCAACAAAGGGTTTACTAGGGTTTATGTAACAGGTTATGGGATGTTGGCCCATGGGTTTATCCATGTTTAGGAATTTTTGTAAATGTATAAATAAGAAGTAGCTAAGCGATGTAAGTAGTAGTGTTAGCTATGTGAACAATATGTTTGGCTTAGTGCAAGAGAATGGAAGTTGCTTTGTGCAATCTGGCCATGTAAAGTAAATCTTTTTTCTATTAAGGAGTTGGCTCTATGCCTTGACCTGATTTTTGGGAAGGTGGATCTAGTGCGTTGTGCACAAATCACCTATCGACTACGGAGTTGGGCTCTGTGGCTTTTTGCATAGGAGAAGATGAATGTAAGAAGAGCGAAGAATAATGAAGAAGAAGAATAAGTTGGTAGATGTAGCCCCACACTAGGGTGAACCACGTATATCTTGTGTCTTGATGTGCTTTGTGCGATGATGTTTATGTGGTTATTTTATTAGTGTTGTTATTGTTATGTATAATGAATGCATCTGAGGTTGTATCTTAGTTCTTAATGGTGTAAATGAATGTGATATTTGAGCTAATGATATGTGCTAAGAGTTTTTAAAGGCTTGATCTTGATTGTTACTGCACTGATCTATAATAAGGGTTTTATTTGCGATGTGAATGAGATTCATGAACTAATGCATATTTTTGTTTAAGTTCTCTGTTAAGTATCGTTATCAAAGATCTGTATCCCAACTTGGTTGTAGACACCTGAGTCTTGTGACACCCCTCCCTCTACCTTAGGTGAGACTTCATCTACTTCAGAGGTGTTGCCAAAAGGGTTGGTAGTTGGGGTTTTGTTGGTGCGCTGTTGAAGATTTGAACCCTGGGTCTGCTTTTGTGCCAACAAATGGTTCCGTTGTCAGTACTTGAAACTGCGATTGCTGGGAAATGAATAAAAAAGAAATCTCTATGCGTAGATCTATTGTTGTAGTGCTCAATATTGTACTTGACTTGTGAAGCCCTGTGCTAATAAAGAAACTGGATCTGAAGAAAAGAGGTAAGATCTTAAATATTTGTGCTCTGGTAAAGGTAAGATAAGTGAAATTTTTTATTTTGAAATTATGAATATAGGTATGTTTGATAGATTTTGTCCTCATTTTAAAGCTAGGGCAGCGTTATAAGAAAGAATTGATATGAATAAATTTGATAGAAATAGAGAAAGATATGTTATTCTTATGCATAGAAATAATTTTTGGACTAATAAGCAGATGACGGAACCTAGAAATAATTTTTGCAGATTGCAGATCCAGCACCGTGATCCCAGTACGTAGTACAAGAAAGGTTGGGGATCATTTAAAAGAAAGAGAGGAATAACATTGTGTTATAATTGTGGAAGATCGAGACATCTTGCTAAGGAATGCTCTGGTACATGTCCTATTTTTCTTTGTAGTAAATCTATTGGTCACGAGGTTGAGGATTGCCCAAGGCTGATTGCTAAAGTTGAAAATATGAATATGAGACAAGAAAACTATAAAGAAGGTCAAGAGACTAAGGATATGTTAAAGAACCATACAAAAAAATAATCAGAGAATATGTTAGTACAGTTAAAAGAGGTAATGGATGATCACAGAGACATCAGTTTACCAGAGATCCTGAAAGAAAAACAATGCATAGTTACAAGAATAGAATACTTCGACATAGACTGTGTATTGGATGAAGAAACACATGTGAATATCATACCAGAAATCACTTGGGAAATTTTGGGAAAGCCTACTATGATACCTTCATTGGGAAGGATAGGGTTGTTTAAAGGAAAAATGATAACCCTATGTGGAAGTGTTACTAATATACCTATGATTTCTCATGAAACACCCACTGAATAAGAGTTTGAAGTCATTAAGTTTGTTGAGAACAACACCCCTTTTCCATTTTTATTAGGAAAGACTTCGATTGAGAAAGATCATATCAGAAGGAAAGAAGAGGAGGAAGCTATAGAACATAAAAAGAAATAACTAAGGGATATCATAGCTAGGATAATAGAGCGACTAATAGAAGAACAAGAGGATAAGTCAAAGCAATAGAGGGCAAGAGAACTAGTTGTCTAAGTTGAAAGAATGCAAGAAGGCTTGAAGGACCTACCCATGCAAGAAGAAAGTTTGTCCACCCAGGACCTAGTAAGAAAAGAAGTATTACCTTTAAAACCTTTGAGAGAATGTCAGTAGTACAAAGTCACTATGCTAAGAAAAGATAAGAATAAGAATGAAAAGAGGAATCCAGAGACTTCGAACATGGGAAATAAGGAAAGGAAACTCAGTAAGAAGAAAGCCAAGTTAGAAAAGCTATGAGAAGTTCCAGAAAAGACTTCGCAGGAGGCAAATATGCAGAAGTTGAACCTCGTCAGAATAGCAGAGCCACACAGAATGGGACTTCGCCACGATGAAGATATATGACTGTTCGAGGCACCCCGACCATTATAATAATGCTTTGGAATGGATAGAAACATCCTAATTGATGGAAAGACTGCCATTGGACCATTGAGACTGCGCCATAATGGACGAATGTGCATTGATGGAAACATTCCTTCCCATTGGAGGAATATGTTATGACACTTGCTTGTTTAACCCGTCGGATGCTGCGCTGGTACCACTTTTTTCCACCTGTGATTATCTGATCTAACATAGAATCCATTGTGTCACACTATGATTTCTAGACCTTTCCATCCGTCTGATTACCTCACTTGTCTGTTCGCCTACCTGAGTTATTTGATTGCGAGTGTGAATGTCGGATGAACATAGTGTGTTAGAAAATTCTGTGGAGGATATTCTTGTGGATCTCATGGCTGAGAGATTTATGTCTGTAGGATTACAGGTGTCATCGATTGGAGGATTTCAAGAATCCCCTTTGACTGCACGTCGTTCTAGTCGAACCATGACTGAGAATAAAAGTAAGCACCGCGACGATCTAGCTAATGCGAAGAAGATCTTGTGGGTCTTGCCAAATTAAATTCTGCCTTTGGCTGGTACAGTTAGCCATGACAGTATCCCACATGACTTCGAGTACATGTTGATCATTTCTTACATCCCAAAGGGGATACACGTAGTTGGACCCCAGCTAGGACACATCCCATCTTTGAAGAACATCGACGTCAACCTCGGAGATCAGGAGAACTATGTTATGCTCGCACTGCATAGGTTCCTGATGAAGACAACTAGAAAAGAGTCATGCATAGTCTCCCAGCCATGGATTAAGGAGCTCACACAATCAATGATCCTGAATGTAATGAAGATCCCTCACTTCGGCTGACATCAGGAGGTTAACTCTTGTGTTAAAATCCTCCTGTCGTGTTACCATGGAGGGTATATGTGGCTTGATAGGTGTGTCACTATGGATCTGATGTTGATCCTTCTGATCAAAGGACTGAGCATGCAGGGACTGGAACCTCAATAGTTCTACCGAGGGAAGACTTCAGATCGCTCCTTGGAACAATGCATAAAGGAGGACTATGGCGATGTAGAAAAGGGAAAGTGAGGCTACAAGGTAGCCTCCATCCAGGATCATGCAGTGTGCCTATCTTGTCATCTTATAGATGGTAAGCTCGTCAAAAAGAACCACCCAACACAAGTCACTATATTTGTAGTAGACATTGCAGGGAAGTGCGTAGAAGGAATGAAAATTAACTGGGTGAGCTACCTGGGTTGAACATGATGGACAGGATAATGTGAATAGAAAGAAGAAAAATGAGGAAATGTAGAACATAGAAACTGATGAGGAGGAGAACACCTCAGAGGAGAGTAGGCTTGACTCACCCGCAGGAGGAGGAGGAGATGAAGTGAACCAAGAAGAAGGAGGGGAAGAAGGAGAAGAGAAAGGAAAAGGTGAATTTACACTGCCAAAGGATCCCCTTACTGATGCAAATTCAAGTTTCACAGAAGGAGAAATATGAAACTCAGATGATGTATGAGGAGGAAAATGTGAAGATGCAGAAAGAAAAAGACCAACTGCTCACAGAGCAGACTGCGGTCAAAGAGGTAGTGACTAAAGAACTTCTCTCTTTGTAGGGCCTTGCACAAGAGGAACTAGAGTGAGTCAAGATATGAGTGGGGAATCTTGTTGAGGCCATTCAGTAGCTTCAAGCAAGAGTAATGGAGATAGATATCCAAGCAGTGTCGAGCACTCCGCAAGAAGTGCATGATCAGAGGGAAGAAATCACCAAAAGTGTAGTTGGAAGGATCAAGACCCTCACCTTAGAATGTAAGTAGTTGAGTGACGAAATTGCACAGACCTATGAGATCCTTGCAGAAGATCCGGAGCTGAGGAAACTAGAAGCAAAAAAAAGGAGGCGAAGCAGCAAGCACAGATGAAGATTCTCACTACAGTTGAGAAACTAAAGATATCACAGGAACATCGAGAAGTCCAACAACAGGTTATTTCCATCTATATTAGAGTCATGGAGGTTACACAAAGACTACAGTTAGTGCAGGACGAAGCCTGCATGATTTTTGAAGAGAATGAGGGACAAGGCTCACAGCTGGACTAGGTGGTTACGATAGTGGAACAACGCCTCGAAGGTTCTTTTACAGAACAACTAATTCAGGAGTTCATCGAGTAGGAGGATCTGGTGAAGCAACAATTATAGGTAACTCGATCTAAGATCGAGGCATTTGAAGCAGTGTTTCCCATATCTGACGAGTCACAGGTGAGTGTTGGGGGCCTATTGGCCCTTGACCAAGTTTTGAGGAAACATTGGTCCTGTTTGACCACTTTTTGGACCTCGAAAAGATGGTCGAATATGGAGCACCTTGGTGAAGATGATATCGCAAGATCTTGCTTGTTTTGCGGGCTTGTGGACCCATCAAAGGGTTTACTAGGGTTTATGTAACGGGTTATGGGATGTCAGCCCATTGGTTTATCCATGTTTATTCCCTTTTGTAAATGTATAAATAAGAAGTAGCTAAGAAATGTAAGTAGTAGTGTTAGCTATGTGCACAGTATGTTTGGATTAGTGCAAGAGATTGGAAGTTTCTTTGTGCAATCTGGTTGTGTAAAGTAAGGCTTTGTGCTATTAAGGAGTTGATTATGTTCCTTGACTAGATTTTGGGGAAGGTGGGTCTAGTACATTGTGCGTAGATCACCTGTCCACTGCAGATTTAGGCTCTGTGTCTTTGTGCATAGGAGTATATGAATGTAAGAAGAGAGAACACTAATAAATAATAAGAAGAAGTTGGTGGACGTAGCCTCACACTGGGGTGAACCACGTATATCCTGTGTCTTGATGTGCTTTGTGCGATGTTATTTATGTGGTTATTTGCTTAGTGTTGTTGTTTTTATGTATAATGAATGCATTTTATATTGTAGATTAGTTCTTAATGGTGTAAATGAATGCGAGATCTGAACTAATGCTATGTGCTAAGAGGTTTTAAGGGATTTCTCTTGGTTGTTACTGCGTTGATCTGTAATAAGGGTTTTATTTGTGATGTGAATGAGATTCAAGAACTAATTCATATTGTTGTTTAAGTGCTCTGTTAAGTATCGTAATCATAGATCTGTGTCCCATATTGGTTGTAGATACCTGAGTCCTGCAACCCCCCTACCTCTACCTTAGGTGAGACTTCATCTGCTTCACAGGTGTTGTCGAAAGGGCCAATAGTTATGGTTTTATTGGTACGTTGTTGAGGCATTGAACCCTAGGTTTACCCATGTGCCAACATCTATGTATTTGGTCTTTTCTATAGTATATTTTCATGTATTTAAAGGATTCCATTTTTCAAGAAACGTTGATTCCAAGACAGACCAAGTTCATGCTTGGTACCCTGCTCTATGGAAGCATAAAGCAATGTAACACTTTTACGAAGTTTGTGATTGTTTTCTATCTTCTTTCGAAAAAATTATGTTTGGAAACAATACTTCAATATTATCATAAGAGGTGGAAACATTATTAGACAAAAGGGGAATTTTTGAATCAAATGAACAATATAGCATAATCAAAGTCTATTTCTCTCAGGAAACCCCAATCTATCTTTTGTTTTATGTACCTGAAAAGATATTCATGGTAGAATTATGTAGAAAGTACATATTTTGGGCTAATTTCTTTTATCAAAGAAAGAAAAGGAAGTTCATTCCATTTTCATGGAAATTTGTCAATATTTCATTGACAATTTCTTCAAAGATTAATAACATTTCAACCGAATTCAACCAATATAATCTTAAATTGACAAATCAAGTGAAGTGGTTTGACCCCCAACAATATTCAATGAATCATATGGTCTCTATATATTTTAGTGTGTCATAACTAAATACCTATATATAGAGAGAATAAGAAAATGAATAAAATAACTATGAAGAAGTGTTAATTGCAAATCCTAAGACTATTATTAGTACACATGAATCACATCATCAACACATAAGGGTTATTAGTGAAACTAATACAAAGTATAAAATTTATTCTCATAGAAGTGGCACAGCCAAGAAGAATCCCCAAAATATTTTGCAAGATTTTTTTTTGTTTTTGAGAATTCAAGCGATGGAGATTATCCTCATCATCCCAAATAAATTATTGAAAAACCCCATAAATTACCAATAACTAGTAAGAGGAAAATGTAGAATAATCAACAAGAAGAAGAGGAGCTCATATCTAATGAGGATGCTATTCTTGAAGACACAAAACTAGATGAAAACATCAAGGATATAGAGTTTGCAGATGATGAACAAAGGATTCAATAGAACAAAGAAGTAGCAGGAGAATTGGTGACTCAAGAGCTTGTCTTTTAAGAAGATGAATTATTGTCCCTCTAGAGTGCATTATTTGATAAATATTTCAACAATCTAGTCTTTGAATGAATAAATTCAAAAGGAAAAAGATACCAAGGGAAAGACAGAAAGCTATATTTGAATGGATTCCCAGCATTGAGAAATGCCTGAATGCATAAATCTACTAGGATGCTCTGGAAGTATGATTTAATGGATTGGATACTGAAAATGTAAGGCTCAAAGAAAGAATTAAAGAATTGGAATGTGCTTTGATGCCACCTTCTATATTTGTAAGTCCAATTTCTTCTATTCAATCTTGGAGAAATCCCAACAAAACACTTGATTTGAAGTTGAAAGGAACATCAAGTTTGTTGAATGCAGTCATAAAGTTTGTTGGAAAAAATATCAAAAATAGATTGTCCCTTATTTTAGAGGCATGGGGTGTATGGAATAATATCGCCTCTTTTGGTTCTAAATTAAATAGTTAAAGAGAATATCTCCACATAGACTTAAAAAATGAACAAGGTTTCTACAAAGATGGTGTAATCACATTTATTTTAAAATTTTATGGTATGACTGAGTTGAGAAGAAAAAAAGAGAACCTACCTTCCCCCACTCGAATAAAACATTTGAAGGCTTGCTAGATAAGAAAGTTAAAGGTGCTAAAATAAATATTGGATGATTGTGACTCTTTGGCCATAAAAAAGGAAGCACTTTATCACAAATTGATTCAAATAGATCTGGAAGGAAATATAGAAGAGTTCCAAGACCCGAAATTAATTTTTAATTCCATATTTATGACAAGGAAATATTTTTAGGAACACGTGGAAATATTAAAATGTGTGTCTACTGAAAAAATTAATAATATGATTGAATATATTGAGTATGAAATTGAAATTTGGTTGGTAAATTATGTAAATAAAAATGAGGATACTAAATACACTCCACCAACTTTCGTATGAATTAGGATAAGTGGAAGGCATAATGTTTGATATTAAAGTTAGACAAGAAATAAATGTCACGCCAATGAAAGAATATATTGAAAATCAGTTGAAACAAGCCCTCGTCAGGATAACCAAAGAAGATCAGTTATAGGAAGTTCTTACTATTTGAGCAACCACAAGAAGAGATGATACAAAAGGGAAATCAACACACAAATAAGTGAGAGAGATTCCATCACAGTGAGTAAAACATATCACATTCTTCCCAATTCATTTCTCTTCCCATTCCAAAAATCATCCAGTTTTGTTTTATCTACCTCAAGAAAAGCACAAACAAATTTTTGATCCTTCTCTTTTGTCTTCTTTTCAGGTCCATCTTTGTCACTATTTATTTATTTATTTTGAGGAGCACGGGAGCTTAATCGAGAAATTTAAATTTGGAAAAATGCATTTTTATTTTCAAGACTATCAAAGAATTGTATTATTTTTTGAGAAACTCTAGAGAATTACTTTGGGGATAAACATTCGTTGTATATTTTGAAACTCTAATTTTTTAGCATTGGATGTTTGGATTTTCTCCTATCATATTATCTTATCAATGGAAATATTCTTTTAAAGTTCTTTGATATTTGGTCCCTTCATCTTTCTTTCCTTGAATGTGAATACAAATATTTGAAATTGTGATGGATGTTATATTAATGTCATATTTTCCATAGTTATTTTCATGTATCATACTTATGTAAACATATTGTTTTATGAGTGAAGGTTTCTATTCCATTTCTCAATAATTCTTGATGCATGTATATTCATTTCAATATTTTCATATATTTGAATGATAAATATTTGGAGGTAGCTTTTTATCACTCTCTCATTTTAATATTGTTGTCCCAAGATATTAAAAGATAAATATTTAAATAATTCAAAGAGGAGTAATACCTCTATAAAAATACAGGGGTATTCATATCCTCGTGAGGTTTTTGCTTCTATATTAACCAATCCAAACATGAACAATACCCTCGATGACAAATTCCCTCAAGGAGATATCAATATATAAGGAAATCCTGTAAATGTGGAGGAAAGAAGGATTGCATTGCAAAACCATAATTATTCATCACCTCCAGATCCACATCATTGAGGGTTCCACTCAGAACCTTGGAACTAATTAATTCACAAGATTGATATGAGGAAGTTTGATAGTAAATATCCTATAACATGGATACTCTAGATGGAGCAATTATTTGATCCACAACAAGTGCCAACCTTACAAAAGTTAACTCTTGCATATTTGTATTTAGAAAATGATCAATTTTTCTGGTATCAATGGCTTTATGAAGGAAAAAAGGATTTTATTATCTCTTGGTATATTTTTATGGATGAATTGATAGCATATTATGGGCATATTAAAAGAAATCCATTATTTAGTCAATTGATAAATCTTCAACAAAAGGTCCAACTACGAAGAACATTCAATAATTCGAAAATATGAGTCTTAGGGTAAAGAACGTTCCATATAATAATTTTTTAGATCTCTTTATAGGAACTTTAAAGTATAACATTAAGCACGAGCTATGTCTCCTCAAACCTAAATACCTAGATCATTCTTTCAATATGAAAAGGAAAGTTGAAAGTAAAAATATGGCCACTAGAAGAGTGATTTCTAACAACTATACAGAGTTATGCTCCCTCTCGCAACCTTAGTCATCCTACAAGGTTTACACCTTAACAAATGGATTAAACAAGAGAAAATGGATTATGTTTCAATTGTGATAGCAAGTATAGTAAGGGGAATAAATGTGGTGATAATAAATTATTCTACATAGATTGTAAATAAGAAGAAGATCAAGAATTGGAACCATCATAGGATATAGAACTAGAAGACACTACTCTAACCATATATTTTCATGCATTGGATGACATCAATACTCCAAAAAACCTCAATATACAATGATATATCAAGAGAAAAAGGTAACGGTGTTGATTGATTCTGACAGTACCAATAACTTCATTAATTGCAAACTAGTGAAATTTCTCAATTTCTTTGTATATCCATCACCAGAGTTTCGAGTAATGATTACAAATGGAGGTACAATAAATTATTCAGGAAAGTGTCATAGTATTAATCTAAATATAGGGGAGTATTTATTGGATAGTCCCATGATTCCAATCCAAATGGGTGTTGTTGTTGTTGTATTAGGGGTCCAAAGGCTACAATCATTAGGAACATTGGCTCTTTAATTTTCAATGAAGTTTCATGATAGTTTCCTTAGAAGGAAAGGAAATTGAACTCAAAGGTATCTAGGGGAATCCATCTAAAGTTATAATCTAAAACAACATGATGAAATTACTCAAAAAGGAACACCATGGTGTACTTTCATAATTTTTCTCATTAGATGTTCAAACATCTAGACCTATTGTTCTAGTGGATCTCCAAAAATTTATTGAAAATCATTCCAAGGTATTTGAACATATTCCTAAGGGTCTTCCACCTGCTTGAGATCATGGCCATGCTATTCATTTGAAACTAGGAAGTGTACCACCTAATATTGGGCCTTATAGGTTCCCATATGCAGAAAATAGTGAGATTGAACATATGATTCAAGAAATGTTAGGGGTCGACATCATTCAACCTATCTAAAGTTATTTATATTCATTAGTTGTGATGGTTGAAAAAAGGGAGGGTTCATGGGGTATGTGTCCAAATTATAGATGAATCAACAAAATGAGTATTAAAGATAAGTTTTCTATTCCTATAATTGATTAATTGAAAGGATAATGTTCTTTTACTAAGTCGGATCTCAACTCTAGATATGATCAAATCAGAATGATGCAAGAAGAAATTCCCTAAATATCCTTTATAACACATGAAGGTCATTAAAGGTTTTTGGTGATGTTATATGGCTATACTATTGTAACTTTAGCGCTTCAAATATTAATCAATTATATTTTCAATCCCATACTCATAAAAAAAATTTTAGTATTTTTTAATGATATCCTAATCTACAAGAAGTCATGGGATGAACATGTACAACATGTTTACATGGTGTTTGTTGGCGTAGGCCATTTTAAGAACACCATATAAAGTATTGAATATAGTTAGAAAAGGGATTAGAAAAGGAGTGTGCACCAAAAAATAAGGAAAATCCGTGCGCCGTAGAACAAGGAAAATAAACGTGAGGAAGAAGAAGAGTCAAAGGAAGGAAGGAGGAAGTGGATCAACTACACACATAGGAAGTTAGAATGTGGACACACCTAATCCATTTAGGGTTAGGGTTTTTTTCATTGATGTAGTGGGGTTTAACCCACTTTTTTTATTATAAATAGGTATTGAAATATCTGAGGAGAGGGCATGATATGATACCATGTCATGTGAAGAAGAGTTATTTCTTGAGCTATATAGTTGCAAAAATAGTTTTGGAGATGAGTATGTTTTTGAGAGATATGCATTGTAAATGAGGGTCAGGTCACAAGTTGTTGAGCTTGGTGTGATACTGGTCTACCTCACACACACACACACACACACACATATATGTGCATTTCATATACACCTCTGATGTAATGTGCACAACACAATGAATTGATGAAGATGAATAAAGTAGAAAATAATTCTAGATATTTGTGGACGTAGCCCAAGCATGAACCACTGTAAAAAATTGTGTCACTATGAAGAATGTTTCATGTCTTTCAATGGTTTATGATAAATGAATAAACATGTTAGTAGTAAAATGCAAGCGTGCACTAGAATATTTATGATATTTACTGTAGAATGAAGTTTAGTGAATGAATATGGTTACAATATGGTATATCTGGCTTTAGTGATATGGTATAATGATAAATTTGATGTATGTTGAAGTAAAAAGGCATGTCTAACATCCCCAAAGAAACATCCCTTCCAAGGATGCAGACATCTGGGTCTTGCAGCCATCTTAGGTGAGACTTCATTGTGCACTTTGTGAACAGTGTTTCCTTCTTTTCTCCAGAAGGGTCAATGGTTTGCAGGGTTTTGTTGGAAACCTAAAGTAGAACCCAGATCATCCTAAACATTCCAACAAATGGTTCTGTTGTTGGATGGAACTCACAAGAATAGATTGGAAGGGACTTGATGAGAGTGAAGAGAATGCAGTAGTAGAAAGGGATGTTCAGGCCATGGAACCCTACTAAAAATGAGATTGAACGATGACTGGAAACAAAAGATCTCGAGTTTGTGTAGAAAGAGAATAAAATTTCCAGGTATACACCGCACTAGTACTTGGAAAGGTATGTATTCACTGATATTCGTGAGGAATGTTTATGGTATTTTACGAAATAGTTGTAGGAATGGATATTGATATTGAAGGACAATAATCCTACTAACCAAATAAGACCAATAGAGTGGACTACTGATAATATTGCGCTCCTAGAAAGAGTCAATAATAAATTCATGCGCATATTGAATTTCTGGCTAGGTAGTATTATTGCAGGATTTGTTGTTGAGTTTGTAGTCGATACTGCAAAGGCATACACTACTGCAGAGCATGATTTTTTGAAGGGACCAAGAGGAAGGTATATTAGATCACTTTATACATTGATCAATATCCTATTATATGATAATGATGTGATGACAATGGATTCAGATAGCTAAATCACTCTGCGTGCATGGGGGAACTGGGGGAAGCACTAAGGACGATCTGAGATATGGAGAGGGATTTGGAGAGAGGCTAAAATATGGAAGAAATGGACCCAATTATGATGGATGAAGATTAGATCAAGGAAATAATGGATAAAGCAGGAACAACATGCAACAAAATACCCTACAAGTATAAGATCAATAATAAGAAGAGGGTAGTATCCGATAAAGAGGCATTGGATAGTGATGAAGAAGAGGTAGATTATCTCCATGCTATGATGAATATTGAGGATATTCTGCGTGCCACATATGAGAGAAAAACCAGAGGTAAAGGGTCCAACGCAGAAGAAGTCTTTCCATTCCATATGAAAATTAGTGTGGAACCCATAACGCCATGTGCGACTAAGACATTTGAAAAAGAAGAAACATTTAAACAACCAACAATTAGCGGAAGAAGGATTTTAGCAGGTTGAGGGACCAGTGGAAGTAAAAATTCAATTAGCAATAGTCAGTTATCGACACTGCGTGGAGGTGGTAGTACAACACAATTTATAATGTTAGGATAAGATCTAACTATCCAATTACCATAGTTTCATCGATAAGGGTCGGAGGACCCAGAGTAGAATTTGTTTATTTGTGAGAAAATTTGGGTAGCTAAACAGATCACATATGAATATACAAGAGTGGTGCAACTTGTAATCACATTTAGAGACCACACACTAGATTGGTATATGGGCCTCGCAGTAAACAATCCACAAGGAGCACCTACAACTGTCGCATATGTGAAGAAGGCACTAATCAATGAATTCTAGTGACCAAGTTCATAGGATCAGTTTATGAATGAAATTATAGAAATCAAATAGAATTCAAGAGAGTCAGTTTGGTAGATTGATCAGAAGATCAAGTGATTGAAAAGTATGTTGAATTACCCTATCACATATATGCAACATAGGAATCTATTTGTTAATTCATTATTTCCACATCTTAAGTATCCATTGAGGCAACAAAAGTTCCTGAATCAGGCTGAGGATTTGCAAGCAACCTTGCAATTGGAGGAAAATCAGTAAAAACATATAGATCTGGCTATAGAATATCTCGATAATATGAAATTGCAGTTGAATCGAAATAAAGACAAGGAAAAGAGGGAAGTTGTTTGGTGTACCTTATCAAGAATAGAAGGACATCATAATAATGAGTGCCCAATATTTGCATAGTACTTGGGAGAAGGAATCCCAAATCCCTTACCCATAGGAGGACCATGGTTTGAAATATGTAGAACACGTGGAAATGATCCCTATCATGGTCCCAGGATGAAAAAGTATTAAAACATGCCTAAGAGTACATTCTATAACTTATGAAAATTTGTAGGAAATGAGTACAAGGATTGTCGAACTTTGGAAATGATGAAGGAAATGACCTCAGATGATTATAGGATGCACGCTAAACCAATGAGAGGTCCATCTACACAACATTATAATCATCCACAATAGTTTACAATGCCATTGCAATATAATAATGCAAAGCCATGATATAATCTGGTACCACAGTACAATACACAACACACAAATAATCAAGATAACAAAGGAGGATTCATAGGAGGAGGTCATGGAGGAAGAGGATTTGGAGGAGGTAGAGGACTAGTAACCTGTGACAATTTTCATAAAACTAGAAATTATGCAAGGGGTTGTCCACATCCACCAGCAACATGTATGTATTTTCATGCAGTATATCATAATACAAAATATTGTCCAACACATTTGATAAATATAGAGGAAAAGAGGAATAAAAACAACCAAAATGTTCAATGGATTTCCTTAGAAAATAGAGAAGATGATGGAATGAATATCCATATAGTGAATCAAGGAGGAACCATGACAGGAGCATATGCAACAAAGAGGGATCAAGACCAACACTAGTGGGTCAGAAGAATTACAACACCTGGAAAAAAAATTGATGCGCGAAAGGAGAAAGAAATATTCTAGGAGGCCAGACAAGAAATTTTGAAGGAGAATATTACTTCTACTTCAGGAATAAGGCCATGAGATGATGTACCAGTATATGACATGCCTTCATTATTTGATTAGACCAGTAGAGATCAGTATTCATAACAAGTAAGTAATCTAAGAAATTTTTTTGGGTCTTACTTGAAGTTATTGAATGATAAAATATCTCCACAAGTGTTACAAAGTCTGTTAGAAAAGTGAAATTATGGAGAAAAGATAAAACTATAATAGAAGAATGTCAATCAAGTTCATAAGAAGACAAGGAAAAATAGGGAGTTCATATTGAATGCAAATATTGGATACTTTGACATGGGGGACATCATATTGGAGTTGAGTTCTGAGGTAAATTTTCTCCCTAAGAAGACATGGGAAACCATGGGGGAACATACATTGGGATATTCACCTATTTAGTTGAAACTAGAAAATCAGTATAGAGTGGTACCAATTGGCAGGTTGAAAGGAATAACAATGGATTTATATGGTGTGTGCACTATGGAAGACTTTGAAGTTATTGATATAGTATATAATACTACACCTTATCCAACATTGTTCGGATTAGATTGGGAATTTGACAATCAGGCTATCAACAACTTGAAGACCAGGAAAATAATTTTTGAATCATGAGAATACAGATTTATAGAACCATTATATCCTTCATAAGGTGGAACATAAGTGGAACCAACATCATAAAAAATTATCCCATAAGAGATAAAATAGTTTTATAGAACTACCATGCGTGAGGAATATTACATTAACCCGACAACAGATGAAATTCATAGCTAGAGAAGCATTAGTTCTTATGGTTCAGACTTTGAAACAGACTAGAGAATTGGAAACAATGATTGCATGATATATCTACCATAATATGTTCAATAATGACACACACACTAAGATGGATTGGCTCAGAGGTAAGAGAACCTCCAAATTTTTATGGTCAAAATGATTTGGAATATTTTTTAAGAAATTTTGAATTAGATTTCTGGAAAATAAAAGGTTATTAATTTTAGATCTTCCATTAAAAGTGACACCTGCACATTGGTGGGGTACTCACAAGGAGAAGATAAATAATTGGTACCAATGCAAGATATAACTACGCATTAGATTTGGCGCAGAATAGGAGAATAAATATATGGACAAGAATGATGGAATTGGACAAACCAGAGAACATATAGAAATATGTAAATCAATGGAGATTGGTACCACCAGAATAATGGCCACATCACTTCATTCATACATTAGAAGGCATCCCAAGGAATTTCTAAACAAAATTGGAACAGTGCAAAGAAACAACAAATTGGGACAAGTTGCAACATAATTTTATGATTACATTTTCATTTGAATATGAGAATCCAATGATAGAGACAACACTGAAGATGATAAAAGAGAATATTTTTGAAGAACTTGAAGTTGAAATTGTACCATCATATTATAATCAAAATAGAAAAGCAGTAAGAAAATTGTTACATTGTTACCACGTCATAGAAGATGACCCAAAAGAAGAAAACACATGTGATAGTCAGATAACATAACTTTAAGGGGAAAGAGAATTTGAAGTTACAAAGTTACATTCAAAAGAATTTGCTGCATCACTGAAGATAAAAATAGGTAAATATTGGAACATAAGGGAGCCCAAAAATTGCAAGTATTGGTGACTATTGGGATAACCAGATAGTGGAAAGAATAACAAAATTGTTGTGTGATTATAGTGATTTATTTCCAACGACATTTTCATAGATGAAAGGGGTAGCATTATAACTTGGAGAAATGAAGACTCATTTGAGACCAAATGCCAGACCAATAAAATAGAGACCTTATATGTTGAATCTAGTATACAAACATAAAGTTAAGGAAAAGATTGTTAATATCTTAGAGGTTGGTGCAATAGAACTTGTTGAATAATATAAGTGGATTAGCCCTATTTTAGTGAATCGGGAGAATAATTAAGGGGGAATAACGATCTATGTAGACTTGAAGAATTTGAATGATTCTTGTCTACATGATTCCTTCCCTACTCCATTTACATACGAGTGTTGGAAAATGTAGGAGGACAAGAAGCATATTCATTTATTGATAAGTTTTTAGGGTATCACCAGATCATAATAGTACCAAAGGATCGACATAAGACTACATTTGTCATAGAATGGGGGTCATATCAATACAAAATGATTCTTTTTGGATTGAAGAATGCCCCTGCTATTTTTTCAAGATTAGTGGTAGCTGCATTTAAATATTTTATACATAAAATTTTGGAAGGTTATTTGGATGATTAGACAATATTTAGTTTATTGAAAGATCATGTTGAAGTGTTAAGATTGATTCTAGATAGGTGTAGACAGTTTCAAATCTCATTTAACCTTAAGAAATACATATTCAGTGCACCATTTGGAATTTTTCTATGGCATGTGGTGTGTCAACAAGGTCTATTGTTTGATCCTGTGAAGATTGTTGTCATTGTTAATTTACCACCATATAAGTCAATGTGCCAGTTAAAATCTACACTTGGTCATACAAGATACTACAGGAAGTTCATAAGGGGATATGCACTTATTACTGCACCCATGGAGAAATTGTTAAAAAAGTATATCAAATTTCATTGGAATGAAGAGTGCCAACAGATTTTGGACATCTTGAAGGAGACAATGGTGGCAATGCCAATTTCAGAATTTCCAGATTGGTCAAAGGAGTTTCATGTTCATGTGGATCCATAATCAATAGCACTTGGAACAATATTAACACATCTAGGAGAAGGTGATATAGATCATCCAATAGCATTTGCAAGAAGGAAAGTCTCATATTCAAAAAAGAGCTACAATACAACATAGAGAGAAGGTTTTTCTATGGTGTATGCATTGCAGAAGTTCAGAAACTATTTGTTAGACCAACATTTTAAAATGTTCACAAATCACTCTGCTCTTAAATACCTGGTCAACAAGCTGGTGTTGAGGGGAAGAATATCTAGATGGTTGTTGTTATTTCAAGAATTTGACTTTGAAGTACTTGTGAAACTTGGAAGATTGAATGCAAGGCCAAATCATCTTTCCAGGATAAACAATGGGGAGGAACCAAGCAGTTTGGAGGAAATTTTTCCTGATGCACAATTGTTTTAAGTGTAGATTGCGAATGAATATTTTGTTGATATTATTGAACTTTTAAGTACATGAGTCTCCCCAAAGGAATACAATACCCCACAGAAGAAGAATTTGGTGGTTAGAGTTGCAGATTACCAACTAATTACATGACATTTGTATAAACTAGGAGAAGATAAAATTCTAAGAATATGTGGCATGGAGCATGAACGTCTTATCATTTTGGCCAAAACACATGAAGGAATAGCTGGAGGAAATTATGTAGGGAAAGTTATTGTGCAAAAGATACTACGTAGGACTATGGACAGAAAGTAGCTAGAAAAAGGAAAAAGGTATTCGACAGAAAAGTACAACACACTAGAGCATTTATGATGGGACTTATAAAAGAGGAAATTATGCACGAGAAGACTCATTGTGACATTGAGAAAACGATAACTAAGGAGAAAAAACTCTGTGTGAGAAACTGATTTTGAGGTGATTAAGAGACAATTAAGACCAACCTAGTCTATATTTAAATGGCGCCATTGAAGGTAATAGCTCCTAGCCGAACTGCAAGGAAAACACACAACACCATAAGGTATCCACAAGAGAAAGCAATGGAAGAAAAAAACCCTATTCAACTAGAGGGAGTGGTGGACATGGATTCCATTCCTTCACCTGTGATCTAACAGGTTAGTCCAACAATTATGGTTGAAAGAGAACATCAGGTTACAATGACAGAAGAGATGTAGGTCGATACACATGAAACCCTGGCACAGAGGAGAACCCTGTGCAACAACTCAGATTAGGAGAACCACAATAGATGACTGAGGAATATGATGAGTGCACAGAGTCAGATGAACCCATAGGATAGGCCAAAGTAGTGCAACAATTTATCACAGAGCCAACACATCAGACGAAAGAATAGGTTCAGGTGGAATATGTTACACAACAACAAGATTCAGATGCAGACGAAGACGATTATGTGCACCAAGAAGAGGGGCCATCGATAATGATAGGAAATACAATGGGAAAACAAACAATATGAATATCATGACACAAATGGAAATAAGCAACACTGACACTACTGTGCATACCCGAAGGAGTCACAATTCTCCTTGGAATATTAGGATGTGTGGATAAATTGATGTATTCATACCATGATGTAAAAAATAGGGACAAGTTCCCTAAGTTTGTGCCACAAGTCTATATGGAGAGAAAAGGAGCAGGTCTACCCGGATTTCCAATTTTAGAGCCAAACCAATGGATAGCAGGGTTTTATAACATATGTATCATGAACTTATTAGAAATCCCTCATTTTGGGTGGGGTAAATATGTAAACAACTGCGTCAAACAATTATTAACAATGGTGCATGGGGGTATTCTATGGATAGCTATACCGATATGAATAGATGTAGATTTAATATCATAAATGATGGTTTTTCCAACTGATGGAGAAAAGACAAAACAATATTTAGATGGAATGACAAAAGAGAAATCCCTCGTAGAGGAGATGAAGAAGACATATGGCACTGAGAGAGGGTCATGGGGTATCATAATTAACATAATCAGTGAACTTGTGATGTTATTGGTGACCAAATTGATGGCTTGAAAACTCTTAAGGAAATTTCACAAGGAAGAAGCACCTACAGGAGTTATAGTAGCAACTGCGTAGTGCACAAAGGGGACTTTACTTGACTGGAGCACATATTTACTGAAATTATTTTTGGATGACTGGAAGGATGCACAGAATATTGGAACAGAGTTCCATTATGAATGGTTGATAATACCGATAGCTTTGGTGGGTTGGAGAGAACCCAAATACAATGGATTTTAAAGAAGGCTAGTAAAGTTGCATGCAACAAAGTATACGACATTATGACACACCTAAGATGAAAATAAAAGGAAGGAAAATGATAGAATATTTTCCATGTATTGCGACACGATGCAGGAAAAGATAGCCAATACATGGAGGATACCACCAAAAGTGGTGGAAGAGAACCAAAGGATAGCTAATTTTAAGGCTTCTAGACACAATATGTGGATTTTGGAAGAAACAGATACCAAGAAGGAATGGTTACAATTAAGATACTATGTGACAAAATAAGAGGTACAATGGGCCATGAAAGAATAGCTTGAAGAATGGAGGGCACCAATAACTTCTAATAAGGGATCAAAAGGAAAACAACAAGTAGAATATGACACTTCATAGAAGTCAAATAGTCCAACAACAAATACAAGAAAGGCAACAGAGCGTGTGAATGAAATAGTGGGGAGTGCAAAATTTAGAAAACCAAGAAAGAGTAAACTTATTCCCAAACCTTCAATGTAGGAGAAGTACCATGCATAAGTACAAAATGGAGGAGTAAATAACGATAGTAATTTTCCTGCGTAGGAGGAGATATACCAGACATGGACATCCTAAGAAAATCAATGCAGACAAATACACATCCCATGAAGAGGAAAATATTATAGTTAGGAGGTAATAACAAGATGATGAAGGTGTATAAAGGCATTCTTGACTTCACATTAATAGAGGATGATGAGGAAACAGTGGCAGAGAAAGTATGGGACTGCCCAACAAAGGTGTGGGATGATGTAGAGAAGCAAAGGGAAGAAATAGTTAGGAAGTTGATAGAGGTTAAGGAGGAATTGGAACAACTTCAACCTACTAGCATGCAGAAGAGAGAAAAATCACAACAACACAGTTCATGTAACACCCTGCTTCCCCCAGTCTGTAAAAATAACTATATTGGCCAAGAACTATGGCAAACTCAAAGATGTGAATGTTTGATTTGACGGAGCTTTGTATAAACTGTCGATGAATGTAAATTATGTTATGATTATGTGTTGCATGACTGCTAGGAGGGGGATGTGCTAAAATAGACCATGATGGCTAATGAGAGGTGGTGGAAGGGACTTGGAATGGTTGTGTTAACTTCCACCGAGCCAGTACCATACTGGTTTTTACTTGCTCAAATACCAAAGCAACTCTCTGACCCTGGAATGGATTTTCCATTACATTGGTAGGTGGGGAGGCTCCTCAAGAGTTAATGAGGCAATGGGGGTGAACTGCCCATCCGTAACATCTCCTAGACCTGACCACGGATGGGGAAATTCCCGCGACATGCAATCTTGCAAAGAAAAGGAAAGAGAGGAGGTGTGGTAAGGGGGACAGAGAAGAGAGAACATGCATGACAGGGATCGTGGAAGAGAACCGGGAGAAACTCAGGAGATACAAGGAGTTTTGACCAGAGGAGAAGGAGAGTAACCTTCGTCCTTGACTTTTGTTGAGCTGGAAGTAGGAGATTGAATCTCTAACATCATGGTCTGGCTCAGGGGTGGCTAGTGGTAAATCCGTTTGGAGTCACTGAGCCTACAGTTGGGTAGAAACGAGAACCCCTCTCAACAGTCGTGTCACACCTGGTGTTTCTGATAAGTGTTTATATCTTGTATCTTGAATTGAATATCCTGGACGCATGCTCATGTTTGTACACTCATAAATGGTTTTTGTATAGAAGTGTTTTCTTGGTGTTTTGATCGGAAATAATGGATGCATGCTTATACTTATATGACCATGATCGGTTTATGTAGAGAATGAATAAGTTCAAAATAAAAGTCCGTTCCCTTGAGATTTTTTCCACCTACTTGACTCGTGCGGTGTCCTGGTTTGATTTCTCTAAGGCACCTCTTCCTGGGAAGTTCCCTCGCATTCCAGAGCCGGAGTGAGTCCCTTGAAAAGACTACCATTTTAGTAAACCCACGAGTTTACTTTACCCCTAACACAGGGTTCATAGCTCTGTGAATTAGGAAGGATTTTTCATCAGGTCATACTGCCAAAAATCCACAAAATATACTAGTAAAACGAAGAGTGTAAATACATATACTAGTAAGAGAATCCACAAAGAAAAACATGCAACCCTATTATTTGTTCCTTGACCACCTACATACTCAAATTGATAAACTATTTATAACTTAAAAAAAATAATACTTAGACTCATTTATGCCTTGACCTCCCTCATATCCATTAAGATATAAATTAAAAATATTATGTTGGAATTCATTTATTTATGATATTACTTGAGTGAACTCATTTTATTTACTAATATTAACAAATCCAGAAATACAAGTTCTAAAGAAAACATGAAGTATACAAAGTGTTCCCCTTGAGTTGAACACTATGAAACCCTCATGTGATTAAGCGATCAGACCCTCATATGATTAGGAGATCAGGTTGGACATTAGAAAACTGGTATTTCGCGATAATAGATTATATCCCAACATTCCTCCATTGAATCCGACGTTGGTGCAAATAATAATTCTCACCTATATTGTTGTTTCCTCGTTAAATTGAGGTGCATTCCTAGGCATTTCTATGAATGTAATTGTAATTTTACGGTGAACATCTCTAAAAAAACAATTTTTTTAACAACGCAAAAAGTTGTTTTTAATCGTAAAATGGGTATATAGTATGATGTTAAATAGGATAATAATAAAAAATATAGAAAACTAAATCAATACGATAATATGGGTATATGATATGTTGGTAAATAGGATAATAATGAGAAATATAGAAACTAAATCAATACGATAATAGTAACCCTGATATTTTTACTAAAATTTTATATGAAAAGTGAAATTCTTGATAACATACAATTTAGTTGTTTTGTATAATGTTTCAATGTGTATTTTTGCATAATAATTTTTACGAATATCATAAAATGTAAAGTTTTATTGTAGTTAAGAAAATATGAACTAGAATATAACAATAATAAATGAATTTACTAGAATAAATGAAATCCAACTAGTATGAACCTAAGAACAAACAAACTAAAACACAAAAACATAACATATATACTAGAATATAAGAACAAATAAACTTTATGACATAGGTGAAATCCCACTAATGTGAACAAAATAACAAATAAACAAGAACATACGAATAATAATAGATAAACTAGAACATATATACTTAGCAACCCAATATGTCATACCTGAGTATTTATGTCATTCTTTCCTTTGAACCATTATTATGGTATATTATTTTCTGTTCATTAATGAAATATAAGATGTAGACATATTTATGTATAATTATAAATTTTTTATTATGGCATAGTATGCCAAATTGGTGTTTTGAGAGATATGTGAACATATGGAATGCTATTTTCTACACATTAATGAAGTATAAGATGCATTCTTTTAAAGAATGTGTGGTGAGACATTTTAGGATTAAAACAAAGTTAGTATCGTTAACTAACATTAAATTAATTTATAGAGAGTGATATATTTTAAAATAAACAATATTCTTATTGTGATGACAAACATTATTAGAGCTTGGATCTAGTGGGGATTTTTGTTATGAAGTTATCGTGATGTGATTCATGTTTGCATGATTATTTATAAATTATATTCTATATATTTTATTTCCATATGATTATTTAATGATGTCTTAGAATTGTTCCTTGTCATAGAGCTATATATATATGTATGTATGTATATGTGGGTGGGTGGTTTTGTATCAAGAGACTTTTTTCCCCATTATTTGGGGAGTAAGAAATTTAGAAAATTGATGAAGGGACACTTGGTTCTACTCCCCCATTTGGTAATAATACAAGATGTACATCTTCTACACCCTTGTTTAACAACATTGGAAGATACTCTACATCTAGTGACAACGAGACCTAGGCTATGTTTAGTGATAGAGAGACACATATTTCTACACGCCCATCTGACAACAATAGAAGATATTCAAGGTCATCCTCGGAGTCTAGGTTTTGTACAAATTACATGTTATGTATATTCATGCACATGCAATTGTGCATATGTGCATATTGATATATGCTCATGAATTCAATAAATAACACATGATATCTAAGTTAATATTTTTCCCATTTTTAGATACATCTCCTATTGGATCATTGCATCAAAGTGTACATCCATCCTTAGGTGGACTTGCATATGAAAAATTGCATAAGGATCACGATCCCAACATACAAAAGTCTCTTATGTCTATGTTGGTTAATTTACAACATTCACCATGCCCACCACCTATGGTAGGTAAATTCTTCAAAATTTACCTGTATATTATAAATGGATTGACAATACATATTTGTACCTATAGGTCATGAGAGGTTGAATTAATAGAACCATGCTAATTTTTAGGTCCATCCTCATTGAGGTTAATGCTCATTCTGAGGGTCATGCTCAATCAAAAGCCATGTTCAGTCGAAGGGCTCAGATTAGCAGGAGGTTCAAGCTCAACAAGAGGACCAGGGTTGGATCAAGGAAAATGATTAGTGTAAGAATGATATATTCCCATAACTACCTACCCCTATAATATTCCCAAGGATATTTCCTGGGAAGATCATAATAAATCATTAGTTCCTTGGTAATGAAAATCCCACCATGCAAAATTAAAGAGTGACCTTGAGTATTTTGTCCTATTTTCTAAGAGTAGACATAGATTGGAGATAGTTCTGAACTCTCTTGGGACATTCATTATTTTTTATCAAGTAATTGGGCCAACAAATAATGGGTTTATTTGCTTGATGTATAAAAATAAGGAGAAATAGATCAAAATAGATAAATGGCCTTCCATAGAGTCCCTCTAATTGCTTCCTTGAGACCATTGATGAAACATTATTTAAAAAATGAATCATATAGTCCCTCTGTGAAAATTGTGAATTTATCGAAGGTGGTAATATAGTCCATGATTGTGCTACTTCGGCATAATCTGTTCTAACGTCCCAAATAGTGAGTGTCTCATTCATAACAAGTATAAAGGACTTGGACAAACTGAGTCTAGGTAATGCAACCTCTATAATATTTATTATACCATTGTCACCATTGTCAACATTCTACATGTACAAACATAATACCTCCACTTTTAGTTTTTATAGCTCATCAATAATTCCATGGAGAGAGAAATAGTGTTACATTTGGGTAACTCACCCCAAGGGATTGGAATGATCAAATTTGTTCATATCAACCATTGGAAAATGATGCCATGATTGTGATATGAAAAGTATGAGCGAGGATTATTCTGAAACAATGTGTGTGTGTCCTACACTTCATAGATTAGGAATTCCACCTTGGTTTGATCAATGTTTGGAATTGATATATCGATATTCAACCAGGATATTTGTTAGGGGTGAAATTTCACCAATT
>JZKD02S2269503.1:169524-189828 GCA_000966675.3 Picea glauca | reverse complement strand
TAAGGGGACCACTTTGGAGTTCATCCATATTTACTTCTTATCAACCATGACAAAACAATAATGAGTCATATTTACATCAAACACTACTGGGTCCATTACCCAAACCTTTGTGCTATGGGTCTTTATTCAAGGGTTGACATCAATGACAACCAACCTTAATCAACAAATTCTTCCATTGAATGTCTCTTGACTCCATGTTGGGCCTTCTTTGAGGTGTTCCTCCTTATGTGGACAGTTTTAGGACCATGCTTTTGTATCTCATGTGGAATTTGGGTTTTCTTAGTATGATGTCTATCCACATTATTGGATTTTGGCCCATGTTGTAGTTTCATTTGTATATATAATTATCTTTGCAATAGGACTGCATTAATTTCAGATTGTTTTTCTTGTTCTTTTATCATCTTTTCATTTTCATCCTTACACCTTTGTAATTCTACCATGAGGCTTCTTATAGTTTCAGCCAAATCTGGAGGGGTTTCCACCACCCTCCTCTCATCAGATTCTTCTTCTCTATTGTGGGATATTTCCCCCAACTCATGGTGTGTCACCATTCTTTACGTTGTAGTTTTCCTTGTTTTCCATTGACGTTTTGAGTGATGATAAAACATTTTTTTTAGTTAATTATATACTATTTTATGAACAACACATGTAATTTGTAAGGTGAAGTCAACTTCATTATTTAGAAATGTTAGCAACATACATTTCATATTTTAACACATGTAACAACAATATA
This sequence comes from Picea glauca, assembly GCA_000966675.3. Taxonomy (NCBI): domain Eukaryota; kingdom Viridiplantae; phylum Streptophyta; class Pinopsida; order Pinales; family Pinaceae; genus Picea; species Picea glauca. The sequence continues at coordinate 189,095 of JZKD02S2269503.1, read as the reverse complement.
TAGTTTCATTCATCTCTTTAATAGTGTTTTAAATAAGCTTCTTATGAATGGGTTAAGATAGGGTGTTATGCCTTAAAAGATCTGTAATAAAATTTTATGCGACTCGTTCATGACCTCAAGCAGGCCAAATGTTGTTTCCCCCTTTGATACCACTCAGTCACACAACTTACCCATAAGTGCCTTTTTAAGGGATGGGGTATAATTTTTTCTCTTACCTATGATGAATATGGTATCAAGGACTAATCTCTTTCTCTCGATGGATAGTCTCAATGCATGCCAGACTTCCCAATCTTTCGTTAGAATCCATTCAACCCCTAAGGTTCAAAAATCCTAATGGACCCCACTCGACTCTTCAACCCATTGAATATTAACATGCTCCATCATAATGGTGTTCTTAATCAACATCAATTCATCATGTCACAGCAGGGTGCTTAAGCTTGCACGACTAGAGGATGGCAATAGTCCCTCTCCTATAGTCGAAATAAAATACTTAATTAATATTTTGTAGAATATCATTCTTTGGTAGTTAATTAATTAAACCTTATTAAGGATAATTATTCTCCAAAACTAATTATCCAATATTTTTTTTTCTGATCTTAATACCCATGGCCCAATAAATACTAAGGTTTTACTTTCTCTTCCCCCCTAGAAGTAGTTTATCACTAATTCAATTAATTACTCATATAATAATTATGAGTAATTATATCATAACCTAATGAGTTCAATTTCTCCATTATATTAAGGTATATAATTCAATCTGTCCCTGACACGCAACTCCATGTCAAATTTTCACATAATTTAACATATATATAAGTATATGCATCTTTATTTATTTACTGGGGAAAATGATTAATTGTATTCATTTTGGTATTTAATATTACAAATTTAGTATTTTATTAATTATATTATAACATAATTCAATTTAATTATATTATAATATGATTAATTATATCAAAGGATCACTTACGCTTGTCCATACCCATTAGTACCTAAGCCTCCGGGCTTCAACGAATATTCCCCATCAATATTTTACGAACCCAAATCTCTTGAATGTTGAAGTTCCAGAGAGGGTCCCACCTCAATTATGTCTTTGTGTCAATACAAGTGATTATATTTCCATACACTATATTTGTGTGTGTTTAATAATATTATAACATTGGAATGCGAGAAAATAGGTTCGTCCTTCAATCATCTTTCCTTCACACTCTATATTCTTCAAACATATGGAGTCTCAAAGTCTCTAACTTCTAGAGCTACAGAGATGGTCCCACTCACCATACCTTTGTGCAAATATAATTTATTATATCATTATATAATATAATTAATTCCACTTAACGTTTATTATAACATTGGGATACTGGAAAATAGGTTCGGCCTTCGGTCGTTTTTCTCTTACGCTTTATCTTCCCCAACATCCCAGAGTCCCAAAGCTCCAAACTCCTAGATCCCCAGAGTCCCGAAAGGTCCACGCTTACACATGACTTCGCATTAAATATTAAATTAAAAAGGGTAAAGAGGGTTTTTACTTCATCATGTGTAGGTATCACAATAAAATCATTTAAAGTATATATATTACATATATTTGGGGATTGCACCCAGGTTTATAAGGTCTCCACTATTATATTTAATATTTGAAATGAGAGAGAGAGAGAGAGAGAGAGAGAGAGAGAGAGAGAGAGAACTTTGGATCAACCCCCGTCAGCTCCACACCACATTCCTTATGTTCCAATCTCCCAGAGCCCTGGAGTCCCGAAGTGACCCCACTTGAACACATTACCACACCATTTAATATTCGAAGGAGTTGGCTTCATTCATGTGTAATCAATTTAATGAAGCATAAAACAATATAACATATTATTTTATATCCATCTAAAATTATGCCCAGGATTTCAAATTATCCAATATTATATTTAATGATTGAAAAGAGAGAGAGAGTGTGTGTTCTATGGGTCAATCTCCTTCGGCTCTCCAACACCTCCTCTATATTAAAATCTCTCGGAGCCCCGGAGTCTCGAAACCCTGAAGTGGTCCCGCTTATGCATGCTTCCACATTATTTAATATTTAAAAAGGGTTGGGTTCATTCATGTGTAATGATTTTAATAAATATTAATATAATATATTAAATTATACCTCTCTAAATTCTCACCGAGGTTTAAAAAATATTTAATATTACATTTAATATTAAATATTGTAATGAAGGAAAAGGTATTTGGGTCCAAGCCTTCAGCGCTTCCACACAATTATTCATTCCCATATAACCCGGAGTCCCAAGGTTCCAGAGTTCTAGAGGGGACCCACTGGTATTACAACATAACATAAATACAATGATTTATTTTAACTTATAATATTACTTATATATATTGTAATAAAGGTGCACTATATTAATTTATGTTAATGGATCATTTTAAATACCATATAATACAATTAATTTTATTTATTATCTTTTACAACCTTTCATAGGGAAGATAGGGTTTAGGCCTTCGACAACTTGGGCTCGTGAGTTCCATCATTCCAAACACCCCGGAACCCTAGAGCTCTGAACTCCTAGAGTTCCAAAGACTACGGGATGGTTAATGCATTTGGTCATCATTTATTCCCTGGTGTGTTTGACATTAAAAAAATAATAAATATATCCTCTTTAGTCTCAGTTATTTTATGCTCCAAGGGATTTAACCTCCATTTTTAGAATAATAAAATATTGATAATAATAATAATAATAATAATATGTATATAGAAATATATGCATATATTTCCATAGTCTTACTCAATTTTGCTACCTGGAAGATTTAAAGGAAATCATTTTCTCTTACGAAAAAATAAGGAAAGGAAAAATATAGTTTTCCAAGCCTTATAAAGAGATTTAATAAAAGTTTGTGTTCCAAGGAAATTTCTCCATCCCAGAAATTAAAATATAATTATAATCTCTCCCTTCTCATGGGTAAATGAGTAGAATTTTATTTCCTTATTATTGTGCTTTACTACTGTTACGAAATTTAAGGAAAATGGTCATAATACAAAAATTTACCTCCAAAATAAATTTGGTGTCTCTACCAGGATTTACTGCCCACCAAAATTTAAGGGGATTCTTCCCAAATTTAGGAGATGTAACACAATTTAAACATCAATGTTTATTTATCTCGCAAATAAAATTTTGAGAACTTTTGTATTTTAATTCATCTATACCAATTTCATGTTTATGTCCTAATTATTTTTCCTCAATAATTATTTACAAGGAATTTTAATGTTTTCCCTTATTTGGGATTATTTCCTAAAGTCCACACAAATCTGATATCCTCTAAATTTTCTGGCATGTAATTTGAGGACATACTAAAATGGGGCACTATTATGGAGAAGAATCACTCTTTTTTTTTCAGAGGTGTTATAGATATTTTAATTGTTCTAGCCATCAATTACCAAACATGCATTAAAATATACAACATAGTCAACCACAAAATCCATTCCCAAAAATATGATTTTTCACACATATAGTCAAGAGATAAGAAATTGAATCAAAAGAGCTTCAGATAAGACATTCTCTTTACTTTGTGTTGGCCCTTGACCAAGTTTTGGGAACACTTGGTCATATTTAACCATTTTTGGGACTTCGACAGCCTGTCAAAGATGGAGTGCCAGACGAAGCAGAGATCATGGGATATTGGCCCACTTTTGGGCCCTTTTTGGGTTTTGGGAATATGTAATGTGAAAGGGATGTCGGTCTGTGGGTTTACCCATGCTTAGGCCCATATTTTATGTATAAATAGAAGGATAGGAAATATAAAGGGAGGGTCGAATGGTATTGTATCTATGTGATATAGGCTAAGTGCCAAGAAGGGATCTGTGTGATTGAGAGTTTTGCGCATTCTGCATAGACTTGCAGAGATTAGTGCAAGTCCCTGTGTGAAGATATAGAAGGCTTTGTGCTGAAAGGCAAGGAAGAAGGATCTAGTGAGCTCTGCAAATCTCCTGTCCTGTGCGAAGTAAGGTCTTCTATGGCTCTGTGCTTGTAATCGCTTGGCCGACAATAATAAAGAAGAAGAGTTGGTGGACGTAGCCCTATGGTTGGGCTGAACCACGTAAATCCTTTTGTGTTATTATTTGTGCTTTGACTCAACGTGCTTATATCTTCTTTTGCTAAGTGCTTTGATATATTTAGATAGATCTATTTATTCTTTGTGCTTATTAGATGCGTATGAATAGTAGATCTGATATGTATAAAGATGCTTAGTGTTGATCTACTGGATCTGATCTGTTTTACCATTGTTAAGTATTAAGATACATTAGATCTAAACAAATGTCGCGATGCTCTGTGCTATTTGCGAAGTATAATAAGGACTGAATATTGATAAATGGTCGATCTTAAGTGCTCTATAAGTGATATAATCATAGATCTCTGTCCCAGCTAAGGTTACAGACACCTAATTCTTGCAACCACCCATGCCTCTACCTTGGGTGAGACTTCATTTGTTTCGCAGGTGTTGTTGAAAGGGCTGGTAGTTAGGTTTTTGTTGGTGCACTCTTGTAGCGTTGACCCCTGGGCCTGCCCCTGTGCCAACAAATGGTTCTGTTGTCAGGACCTGGAGCTGTGATTGCTGGGAAATAAGGGAAGAGAAGCTTTGTGCGAAGATTCAATTAGAAACTGTGGAAACTCTGTGCATATATCTATTGCCCTAGTGTGCATCTTTTTACTCAACCCATGAAGATTTGTGCTCTAAGAAAGGTGAAAGTAGAAGTTTCCGAAGAAAAGAGGTCAGATCTGCAGAAAAGGGGTAAGATATGTAAGCTCAGTACTCTAATAAAGGTAATAATAGTTAAAAGGTCTTAGATCTGGAAGATTTGTGCTCTGTAAAAGTAAGATAAGTGAAAATTTGTGTTTCTAAGGTATGGATCTAAGTATGTTAATATAGTTTATCCTAGTTTGAAAATTGGGGCACTGATAGATGAAAGAAAGTTTGATTTGAATAGATACGATAAGAATAATGATAGATATGTTATACCTATGCATAGAAAGAATGTTTCGACTAACAAATGGATGCAAGATCCTAGAAAGAATGTTTTGCAGACTAGCTACCATGATCCTAGTGCATAGTACAGAAGAGGTTGGGAATCATTTAAAAGAAAGAGAGGGTTAACCCTCTATTACAGTTGCAGAAGATCGATACATCTTGCTAAGGAATTCCCTGGTGGAAGATCTAGTTGCTTATGTTGCAAAGCTTTAGACCATGAAGTGTTGGATTGCCCTAGAATGATTGCTAAGCTTGAAAGAATGAATCTAAATGAAGAAAACCCTAAGGTAGATCCAGAAATAGTAGAACCCCATAAGGAATCAGATAAGGTATTTCTACAGATGAAATACACCTTGAATGATCACCGACATGTTAGGCGATCAGAGATCTTTAAAGAAAAATAATGCATTGAAGAAAGAATAGGAGACTTCGACATTGAATCTGTCCTTGATGAAGAAACACAAGTGAACATTATGCTAGAAAGAACTTGGAAAGATATAGGGAAGCCTGATATGATCCCTTCATTAAGAGGAATAGGTTTATTCAAAGGGAAACTGGTAAACCTATGTGAGAGGCTCACTCAAATACCTATGAATGTCAATGGAACTTCGACAGAAGAAGATTTTGAGATTATCAAATTTATTGAGGACAGCGCCCCGTTTACTATTTTACTTGGAAAACCTTGGATTGAAAGCGATCAAGCCAGAAAGAAGGAAGAAGAAAAAGTCTTGGAACAACAGAGACAAGATTTAAAAGATTTCATGACCAGAAGGATTGTGTAGTTGATTGAAGAACAGGGGAACACATAAAAGTTATTTAACACTAGAAGCCCAGTTGTCAAAACTACAAGAACATTAGAGGACTCATAGAAGATTGAAGTATCTATCTCAGATATAGAAGAAGTATTTCCCCTAAGTCTTAGGAGAGAATCTTAGCAGCGCAAAGTGCCTATGCCCAAGTAAAATAAGAATCAAACTGGGAAGTGAATCACTGAGATGAAGCTCACTGGGAAAAAGGCTAGGAAGATAAGTAAAAAGAGAGCTAATATCGACAGGTTAAAAAATATTCCAGAGAGAGCCTCACAGAAGGAAAAATTGGAGAATTTGAAATTCACCGAGATATCAGAACAACGACATAGGCCACTTCATCATGGAAAAGAAATATAGTCGTTGGAGGCCGATATATCTGTTCGACTGGTGCTTTGAATGGATTGAAAAGCATTGATGGCTCATCACCAAACCATTGGACCATGCCATAATGGACAAAACATAAATTAATGAGGTCCATACCCATTGCAAAGAAAACTTTTTCCAAGATCGCCTATATATCTCATCGCTCCATGCCCAAGGAACACCTTTTCCAACTGAGAATTTGAAGCCCGCAGACTAGAAAGTGTATACAGTGATCATCATGCCCTTGTTGTTCATTCATGTGCAGTGTTTAAGATCATTGTGACCCTGATATTAACCCTGAGCGCATATGTCCGAAGTGATTAGCGCACTTGAAGAATCTACGAAGGAATTACTCGTTGATCTCAGGAATGAGAAAATCATGTCAAAAAGAAGGATGTCTACAGGTGTGCAAGCGTCATCAACAGGAGGAGTCCAAGCTTCTCCATCGATTTCTCATGGAGAAGGAACTTCTAGAATCATGACAAAGAAAAGAACAAAGCACAGAGACGATATCGCGAATGCCAATTTGATTTCGAGCATTCTACTTGCCTACCTACCCACTCTAAGAGGTGCCATCAACTAGGACAGTGTGCCCCGAGATTTTGACTATGGTATGAAAGGGATGCGTGTAGTTCGAGCCGACTAGGATAAGCTCACGACATTGAAGTTCAGTGACTTCAACCTTGGCAACAAGAAGGCTTACAACATGCTTTCCCTGCATAAGTATCTGACCATAACAAAAGGCAAGAATTCAAAGATTATCCCATAGCCATGGACCCAGAACCTCGTGCAGTCCACACTGCTTAGTGTGATGAAGATCCCGCACTTTGACTGACACCAAGAAGTAAATGCATGCATGAAACTGTTGTTATCCTTCTACCATGAAGGTTACTTATGGTTGAACCATCGCATCATTGTGGATATGAGCTTGATTAATCAGATCATAGGGATAAGCATGTAGGGCCCTGACCCATAGGATTTTTACCCTGGAAAGACCTCAAACCGAGCATTAGCACAGAGAATCAAAGAGACTTATGGCGATGTCGAGAAGGGAACGTGAGGTTACAAGGTAACCTCTATCCAGAATGACGCAGTGTGCTTCGCATGTCAGTTGATCGCAAGCAAGCTAGTTTGCAAGAACCGGCCCACCTAAGTGACTAGATTCATTGTTGACCTCACCGGGAAGTGCACTGAAGGACTTCAGATGAATGGGGCCCAGTACCTTGTAAACGTGCTAGATCTTGATTGCCGGGAAGCATGAGACCAAGGGAATGAGTTACACTTTAACTAGCTTCTCATACTAATCACATTCATTGCATGGGAAACGTCGGAAGGTGCGACCTTCCCCGACATCGAGCCCTTTGAACCTTTGGCCATGAAGTTCAGTACCTTGTGGTACTCTAATGATATGAATAAGCAGTGGAAGTCCAATGTTGTATTCAATACTTACTACAACCAGTTGAAACAAGCCATCCAGTCTGAGCCTCAAATGACCCCGAATATCCTCCATAGGTTTTGGCCCTTAATGAAGTTTCCACTTTATTTATATAAAATGCGCGCTGATGAGCAAAAACAATAGTTACAGTCCTATTAAAATTTGACCGAGGAAGACATCGAAGAGATCACTAAGGAATGGTCAGTGGACCTCCTTATTCTATCCAACCCTACGGAGTTGTCTGATGTAGACAGCCCGGAAGCTGCATAGGATATACTCGGACCTAGTAAGACGAAGAAGCCTACAAAAGTTCAGGATATAGACATCACATATATAAGGACTACGTCCATTTCACCAGATGAAGGGGATGACGATGAAGACATAGAAGGCACAGAAATTGAACAACAGAAAGGCAAAGTACCACCACCTAGGGACAAAGAAGACTTGTCGAAGAAAAGGAAGGTTTCGCCTACAAAATCTTCCTCCTAGAAGAAACCTAGAACCCCTGTAACCAAGATGCAGACTACCCTCACATTGGATGATTTTAATTTCATCATTACAGCTATGAACAATGCTTCACAGGAGATATTAGAGAATTAGGAGGAGAAGCAGGAGCAGATGTATAGTCGTATCGAGATTGAACTCCAAGGAGCATAGCAGGCACTCCAGTCTAGTCATGCAGTCTCCATTGAGTCTCTGATAGAAGGAATAGTAGAACCAGGAGATGAGCCATCCGAATTGCACCAGATCATTGATAAAGTTGAAGCTCACCTTCGACAAGCTCAGGAAGAGACAACGCAAGCCATCGAGGCTTTGACACAGGTACAAGGAGTAATTTTTGAGTAGTGCAGTGCTGTCGATCGAGAAAAAATTTCTCTTTAAGCATAGTGGGACAAAGAGAAAGCATAGCTACAACAAAGAAAGGAGAAGTTTATCGCGAAGTAGCTAGAAGTAAAGGAACAGGTCAACAAAGAACTTCTCTCTATGACCATCATAGAAGTGAGAGTTGAAGAATGAATCCCACAGTAGGTGGCACAACTTGACGAAGTGATCTAGCAACTTCAATAGTGCATTGCAGACCTGGAACTTCGTATTGTGCCCGAGACTCCTCAAGAAATCAGAGACCTAAGAGAGGCAATTTCTCACAGTGTAGTTGGAAGAATAAAAGCCCTTTCCTTGGAGTGAAAGAATCTCAGCTCTAGAAGTGCTCAGACATACGAAAACCTCATGGAGAATCTAGAGTTACAAACATTGGAGTCATAGCTCCAAGAATCAAAGAAACACACAAATATGTTTCATGTACAACTTAAGGCCTTGTCACTAGTTGAAATGATGAAGAGGTTTCATGAGCAACGCACCGCCCAACAACAAATCCACATGATCCAGACTAAAGTGTTGGAAGTCTCTCAACAACTTCAACCAATGCAAGAGAAGGCATGTCAATTGTTCAACGAAGTTGAAAGCCAAGGAGTCAAGCTAGGAAAGGTTGTCATCACAACAAAACAATTCCTAGAAGGACTAATCAATGATGCACTCATCAATGCGTTCACTGAGCAAGAGGTTGTAGCATTGCAGCAGGTCGAAGCAGCTCAAGCCAAGCTCGAGAAATTCGAGGCAAAATTTCTCAGACCAGAGTGACTCAGGACGAGTCACATGTGAGTGTTGGGGGCCTATTGTCCCTTGACCAAGTTTCAGGAACACTTGGTCATATTTGATCATTTTTGGGACTTCTATAGCCTTTCGAAGATGGAGAGACAGATGAAGAAGATATCACAGGATCTCAGCCCACTTTTGGGCCCTTTTTTGGTTTTGGGAATATGTAATGGGAAAGGGATGTTGGCCCATGGGTTTACCCACGCTTAGGCCCATTTTGTATGTATAAATAGAAGGATAGGAAATGTAAAGGGAGGTTTGAATGGTATTGTATCTATGTGATATATGCTAAGTGCCAAGAAGGGATCTGTGTGATTGAGAGTTTTGTTCTTTCTGCATAGACTTGTAGAGCTTAGTGCAAGTCCCTGTGTGAAGATATAGAAGGCTGTGTGCTGAAAGGAAAGGAAGAAGGATCTAGCAAGATGCACAGATATTTTTTCCTGTGAGAAGTAAGGTCTTCTATGTCTATGTTCTTGTAACCTCTTGGCCGACGATAATAAAGAAGAAGAGTTGGTGGATGTAGCCCCAGAATAGGGGTGAACCACGTAAATCTTGTGTGTTATGCTTTGTGCTTTGACTCAACGTGCTTATCTCTGCTTTTGCTAAGTTCTTTGATATATTTATATAGATCTATTTATTCTTTCTACTTATTAGATGTGTATGAATAGTAGATCGGATATGTATAAAGATGCTTAGTGTTGATCTACTAGATCTGATCTATTTTACTATTACTAAGTATTAAGATACCTTAGATCTAAACGAATGTCGCGATGCTCTGTGGTATTTGAGAAGTATAATAAGGACTAAATATTGATGAGTGATCAATGTTAGGTGCTCTATAAGCAATATAACCACAGATATGTGTCCCATCTAAGGTTGCAGACACCTGATTCTTGCAACCACCCCTGCCTCTACCTCGGGTGAGACTTCATCTTCTTTGCAGGTGTTGCCGAAAGGGTCAGTAGTTAGGGTTTTGTTGGTGCGCTCTTGTAGCATTGAACCCTGGGTCTGCCCCTGTGCCAACACATTGCTTAAATTTCTCAAGTCACTTTTGTTAGAAATTAAACTTACACAGTTCTGAAACATAGTATAAAATTTTCTTTGATCTAAACACTACATATATTTAACCAAATATACTTATCTAGAATACAAATAGTGATGCAACTGCTGAAAGGGGTTCCCTTTTCCTCTCAATCATAGGAACAACAACTCCCGAAAGGATTTACCACTAGCCACCCCCTAGCCAGATCATGATGCTTTGAGAGAGATTATTTCTTATGTTCAACAATAGCTAAGGACGAAAGCCACTTTCCTCCTCCCAAAGGAACTTGGAAAATCAATTTTCTCTCCATGAATAAAAGGGGGTATTCAATGAGTTCTTCCTCAATCACTCATCTTCTCTGCAAACCTATTTATCATCTTGGACTGAAAATGCTACCCAACAAATTCCTGTACCTAGAAAAAAATTGTTTTTCAGTTCTCTTTCGAAACAAAGAGATGCACATACTCTCCTTCTTGAGAAAATGGTCACCATACTCATCTTCTTTCCTCCTCTCTTCTTCCCACAATTTTTGTCTCTTTTCTTGCCTTCTTCGACAAGATTTCTTGGGTACAATTCTCAATTTTGTGGGCCAGGTCAGGAATTTTTTAGATGGGTACTTGGCCCATATCCTGATTAACTCTTGAGGAGGACCTCCCAACTACCATCCTGACTAGTAGTTTATTTTTATGGGTTAGAGGACTATTCAGGGTCTGAATAATTTAAATCGAGTAGATTATTGGTCTGGTAGGGGTCATCTCAACCATTTTTGGTTCCTCTCACAATCTCTCTGATGCATCATGATCTACCTAGGAAAACCCCTTCAAAAATTATGCACCACTTTCCATTTTATTTAGTAAAATAAATATATACATTACCTTTTATAACAAAATGGTTCATCAATTCCAACAACCACAAATATTCAGTCTGGCCATAGTATTTTCGCAGGTTGTAGTTATATTTACAAGCTAGGGGAAACATGGGTAGTACATGATGCTTCCCAAGTACACAAGATTTACAAACACATTCAAGGAGAAACACCTTCAACAAACCAACAACCATATTCTAAGTTGTTGGTTCTTGAAGAATTCATAATTTCAGGTGTTCGAGTCACTCATGAAAAATTAAAATTCACTCGTCGATGTGAGAAACATGTGCAGTACATTCAGTGTTAGGCTGAGTCGTGTCACGAAATTAGTTCAAAATTTCCATCATATCAAGAATCACCCCGGAGAAAATCAGATTTCATTTCTTCAAATCAAGAATGTAGAATTGATATAGCCAAAATTTCACAATCTTACCTATCTGTGTTAACTGAGAAACAAACAATAGATTGGCACTAAGTTTTGGCACATGATAGATGTCAACAATCTTCCCATTTTGACAAGTAACATCACTTTGAACAGAAACATCCATAGAATAATCATCAATGACATAGATTATCCTCTCCTTAGCTTCATCCAATCACGTGAATAAGGATGAATCCTTATCTATGTGATGAATGCAACTAGATTCGACTACCTAGTCATTATGCGCAAAATGATACAACAAGGAATGGGAAGTGAAATTATCAGTGGGCCGACATACAATAGACACATCTCCTTCAAGGCATTTAACCTTATCCTCTAAATTGTCTTTCCTCTTATAAAAAACTTTCTCCACTTGTCGAGTCTTTCCACAATACTTACATGTCTTCTTATTTTGACTTTTCTAGGGTGCATTTGTCTATATCTATTGTTTCTGGTCATGGCCTAAATATTTCTATGTAGATTAATCAAACCATACTCTCTCCCTAGGATCCATATTTCCCTTTCCCTTGAGAAAGTGGGTATGGCATTTAACACCAATTTTTCCTTCTTCAAACAGTCTGTGCTAATAATTAATGAAAATACCTCATAAAGCTTAAAATGTATAATCCTTACCATCTTCCTTCTCTGATTTCCAGTTGGTGCAAAAGTTCAACACAAACATGTTGAATGTTGTTATCAAGTTCATCAGGACCAGATCTATGAGTTTTCCATCCTTCCTCTAATATTTCTTTCCACATTTGTCCAATTTCAGTTTGATTTCTTTAACACGCGCCAAATAGTCCATTATGTCAAAAGAATGAGGATTGAGACAAATCAACTTGTTCTTCAGCTACATAATGTGTCTCTGGTCGAAACAGTCGAACAAAATATTTATCATCTTATAGAATTTATGAGGGTAGTCTATTTCATTGAGGTGAAATTGAATCTCCCATAAGATGTAGGTCATGATGACCCCTATAGACTCGTTCTTCTTTCCATCAAAAATGAAATTTTCATGGTTGTCTGTTGGATATGGAATCACAAGCTTCATATACTTACACTGTCCTTTTCTCTTCAATGAGGTTTCCATATCTAGTGCCCATACTACATACTTTGATCTATTTATAAAAACATGATAAATACTCAAAGCCATCTTCAATATCTAGAAAGAGACTTGTATGTTTCAATAAGTTCCAATCAACAAACCACCGACCCAGATTCAATCACACAACATATCTAATTCAACAAGGTTTCCAAATAACAAGTCAAGGTTTTAAACCATTGGATTCGATACTATGTTGGGGAATAGGGTGAAAAACGACATGAAATATAAAAGAAAGTACTATAAATAATCAAAGAGGAACACAAAATTTGAATATAGAGGTGGTGTATAAAGACATCATTAGAACACTTAAGAAAATAAAACTATGATTAGAACATCACAATACATATTGGATCTCGATCATCTAATCACTATGATGAAAATGACCCAAGGGGTATGGTTTTTGTAGCCTCGATATTTAACCAACTTCCATAGAATCCATAATACCTTGTCCACATGAAAACATCAGTTATTAGATTTTATTCCTTCAAATCCACGTTGTTGAGTCATCTCGACAAGTATGCTCAACTCGACCACCTACACATCTAACTCATACTTGATTGATGGGCGGGTCAATCCACCACCTGACTATCTTCTACTTTTGGTTGATTCTCCAACCAACAGGCACATCGACTACTCGACCAACTATTGTAATGTGTTGGTTGATCGCTCGAAATACTGTATCTAGGTGTAGTTCAACCTCTCGACTGAATGAACCTAGGATATGTTTGATGAACCATCAATGCTTATGTTTCAGAATTTATTATATGTTTAGATATTATTTGACTACTATACATTGAGCCAAAAAATATTACCCCCACATGGACTAACCAAAAGACAAGGGAGGCTTGGAGAGCCAAACGCCTTGAAAATTTCTTAATATCATAAAATTTTGTTGATTAATCGCTTAGAATCAAGCAAAGGGTGTCAATAGGAGGGGACTCTGACCACAACTTGATTCTATTGGAAGTGGCCCCTATTATTGGAAAAGCCCCTATTCCTTTCAAAGTAAAAGATAAGTGGATAAAAAATGAGGATTTCACCCAAATTATCAAGAATGCATCTTGTACAAAAAATAGCTTCATGAATCTATAAACATTAAGTTCCAAGAAAACCTAGGAACATCTAAACAATTGGATATTAAATGGTCTAAAGATAAATGGAAAAAAAATGAAAATATCCTCAATGAGTTAGAGGATTCCATCACATTTAGTCTCTCCTGGAAATGATTTCTATTTCTTTCAAATGGATGAAAGGAGGTACTCTACCAGGTAGAAAATAAAAGGAAGTTATTGATAGATAAAGAAAAGGAATGTATTTTTAAAATTAGATAATCATGGTTGGAAGCTGGGGATGAAAAAATGAAATTGTTTTATCGATATTCAAATTATAGGAAAATTTCCAATTCTATCAAGAAAATAGACAAAGAAGATGGATCATGGGGCTGAAAAGTTCAAGGAAATTTATTTAGAGGGGTCTCCCACTTCCAAAAAAAATTCAAAGAGGAAAACAAAGCCACAATTGATTCCATGCTTAGAATTTTGAATTACTTTCCTAGATTTGTTGATTAAGAAGAAAATAAGAAACACATGGAAGACGTAAGGAAACATGAACTTCTCAAAATCCTTCATAGATTTGAGAAGGACAAGATACTAGGCCTGGATGGGATACCCATATAATTATTTATCTATTGTTATGAATTCATTAAAGTAGATTTACATAGAGTAGTGGAAGAAACTTGGCTTACGAGAAAGGTTGTGCTCCCTTCAACACTACCTTTATTATACTTATACAAAATATAGTTAACCCCACAAGTTTTAATATATTTAGTCCCATTTCACTCTACAATAGTATCTATAAGCTCATATCCAAAATGTTAAGGTCTCCTATGACACCCACCGAGAATGCATGCTCATTGGGAAGATTCAGTGATAGAACTAACACATAAAACAAGGAGGGAGAGATCGATTGGGTGAAGGAAGACATTTGGGTGTGAGAAAGGGCACCTTGGGTAGATGATGGTGACGCATGCCAACAAGGGGAAAACACCTTACTTTCCTTAGAATGATTGATGGATACTTGGGTTAAATTTGGGAAAGGGCGGGGAAACTTGGGATAATTCCCAAGGAGTGGACCCATCTTCCCTTGGAGACATGGTTGCACCAGAGAGGTTGGACGAGCCCATCAACACACCCAAGAGGAGTCATACTAATTGGCACAAGAGAATGCATAAGGTAAGGGGAATGCACCCAAGGATGGGGCACATCGGTCCAAGATACATGGTGGTTGATGGGCACACGAGCTTAGATGGGTGCACCAAGTCCATGGAAGGGAATGATGATTCATTTGAGTGTGGGTTCATGAAGCGTCACGACACACCCAAAATGAATGATGTTTTTCATGAGTAACATTTGGATTTCCTATAAGAGAAATGACACACAATCAAAGGAATGCATGGAGTATTGGTGATATATTTGAAGAAAAAGTTTAAGGAAAGTCTGAGCAAAAAAACTGAGGCAGAGTTTCCAAAATGGAAGACAAGTGTCCAAGAGTGGGACGCTTTGGGAGGTTTTGGGGAAGTCTTGAAACAAAGGTCTATTGAAGAAATGTGGAGGAAGAACTGAAATCTGCATTATCTTGGTGAAATTCTATGGGAATGAATGATCCAAATTTAGGAGCTGAACAAACTGATTAACAGACTGAATACAATAAACATAGAGATATGAAGAACAACAAATATATCCAGTGAACAATATATTGTATTAAATAAATGAAATAGGTTGAAACTATAAAACTGTTGAAATGAAACACTTGCTCGAATGGTGGTACCTGTTAGTCTCTAATTTTTCTTTTGATTTAGTGAGAAACTCTAATCCTAAACCCTCCCTACCTGCACTTCATTGTTTTCTTTCATTTGATTTTAATCTTTGTTTTCGGTTTGTTATGTTTCACATTTTTAGCTTTTTGAATAATTTCCCTAAATTTGGGGAGTTAAGACATGGTTTTACAAGTTGTGTCACTTCATATGCCTGTTTGAATCTTGCAAATTCAAAATTCTACCAAGTTATTAATAGCACTACTAGAATAACATTATTCCCGTAGCGCTAATATAATCATGCCATAATAAGCGCCAACCGCCCTGATTTTGTTATGACTACATAAATAGTGGACTGATAATCCACATGCGTCACACGATATCTCTTGAATCATTATACAGTTCACATAGTTACATGATGGGATCATTCTGTACCTGCAAAGACCCTTTTCAAATTAGTAAATATCCAAACATCATTATATGATCTTGTCACTCGTCATTCTAATTTGTTGAATTATAAGCGCAGGTATTTTCTAGAAGAAACTATTATATGCTAACAGTTGCAGGTTGTAAATTCAATTTTCAAACAGTGTCAAGTTGCATCATCGTGTTATTGATATGGCACTGAAGAAAAGTGGGAAAATTATTAGGTTGGAACCTGAGGGTACCGAGTTGCTTGATGCATACCCACAGATGACACAAAGGTTCAAGGATGATGGTTGGTTCGATTTCTTTACCACTTTCAAAGGGCATGACGAACAACTTGAAGATTGGAAATTGGAGGAGAACGATGGTGGAAAAAGGAGCACATAGTCATGGAGTTTGTCAACCAATTATTGCTTCCAGATAAGAAAACCCCAGATTGGAAAAAGGGAGTCCCTCACAGTTGGATTAGACAAGAGTGGCATACCTTCTTGATCATAATTTATAGAAACCATAGACTTGGCTGATTCAATCCCTAAATTATGATCCACAACCAAGCAAACAAATAAAGGGCAAAGGGAAGAAGGAAGCCACACAGAAAAAGAGTATCACAGTTAATAAATTTTCTATCAAAGAGAAAGTAGAAAGGCTTCCATTACACAGGAAAACAAAAGAAGATAAAATCTTGGGGAAGATACCAAAAAGAAGGAAAATAAATTGCTCAGTATTCTATAAGACCTATAACAAGAGAAACCACCATATCATCAAAAGATGAAGCACTGTTTTCTGATGACAAAGGTTATTATTTTGCAGAACCAGAAAAGCTACAGGAAATACTTTGTTTTTTACCTGTTATAGTCTTTATCTTCAATAGAGGTTACAGAACAGTTGGAGAGGAATTTGTTGAAACAAAAAGATTTTTTTGTTGGGAACGTGCCCCTTAAAAAAAAACTCTCTTGGTTTTTATACATCAATCACATTTTAAGATATTCGAATTGATCTTTGAGGCCTAATTTTCTGATAAAGCTACATGAAATACTCTGTTATTTTTACCTATTTTAGTCTTTCTCTTCAAGAGAGGTTGCATAACATCTGGAGATGAATTTGTTGAAACCAAAAGAGTTTTTTTTTTGTAACATTCCCCTTTAAAAAAACCTCTCTCAGTTTTTACACAACAATCACATTTTAAGAGATTCAAATTGATCTTTGAGGCCTATTTTTCTGATATTTCACAATAAATAATTTCCTATTTTAGTCAGTAATTTTGGGAGAGGTTGGAGAGCATATGGTGATAATTTTTTTGAAACAAAAAGAGGTTTTTTATGGGAACAAGTCCCTTCACAAAAACCTCTCTCAGTTTTTACACATCTATCACCATTTAAGAGATATGCAGAGATTGTTGAACCCTATTTATCAGGAATTTACCACATTTGTTTTCCTGAAAAATCTCATGGACAGTAGTTGACAAGCCACCTTATCAATTTGAATTGGAGATCAGATTGGATCTTCTCCTTGATTATTTTAAACAAGAAACTAAATATAGATGAGGAGGTTTTCAGATCCATTTCTTTTGTATCTTGATAATTATGTATTGTTTCTATATAAACTCTGTAGAATGAGAAGTTAGGGGTCGAAAAATTGGAGATCCAGGGGACCCTTTTGATCTAAAAATAAGAAGACTTGTATTCTTGAAAATATTTGTGAGATTTAATTAATGTGTTCAAATGCAAATGGATCAATTTTGAAAACACAACTTTTATATAAATTACTCATTCAAGATGCATATAAACAACAACAAATAACATTGAGCAGAAAACACATAACACAACAAATGATAAAGGAGTTCGCCTCTCTCTTGGGCTACATCTCCTGGTCCAGCTTCCAAAGGATATTTTGTATTATTTTCTCAAATTGCTCAAATATGTTCTTTACAATGCTCAAAATTCCAAATAGATGGCTCCATTGGCTTCAGAATGTCCAAAAACCACTAGCTGGGCTTTTTCAGCACCTCGTTTGGCCAAAAATTGAAGAAGATAGGCTTCCTGGAAGTTCCCCTTCAAACTTGTTGTCTCTGGATCGCCAAAATACACCCTTGCCTCCTCAACCTAGCCCCCACATGCATTTATGTGTTAAAACTTAGCACCAGGTGCAACCGCACAAACGGTGTGATTTGTAGGACGGTTACATGCTAGCCCTTAACCACCAAGGCCCGTGGGCACATGGGCCACCACATGACCACACACAAATACAAACAGGGGTTAAGTTTTAAACCACATATATATAACCATGTGGTTTAAATGCAAGAACACACAACAATGGTCACATGATATATATATAACCGTTGGGTTTAAATGCATGCACACAACAATGGTCATATGACATATATATATAATCGTGGGTCGAGGCTTAGCCCTGGCCCGGTCCGTGCCCCATTTCAAACTATTTCAAATTAAAATAATTTTAAACTCATATATATGCTAAGAACTACATGTGGGTGTGCCGGTTGGGTGGCCCTTCCCAAGGCTTTACCCCTGCCTGCAGGTCACGAGGTCAAATTCGGCCAACAACATAAATTTTAAACCACTATCCAGGTGACACGTGGCAGCCATTGATTGGGCCACGTGTCATCATCCCATTCGCCACAGATAAGCCACGTCATAAACCAACTATCCACATGATTTCCTTCCATGTGTTTTACGGCCCTACCACGTGTCGTACGGTCTACCACGTCAACATCCGTACGGACTGTACAGTGAACACATTTTTTTTGCCTGTTTATCATTTTGAACAGAATGCGATATCTCTCTCTCCCAACGTCTGTTTGAACCCAAATGAGTTGCGTTGGTTTTGTGATGATGAGTCCCATGCTCTCGTTCGATATGAAGTGATTCTGAGCACTTTGAAGTTTGAGCAAAATTTGATCCCCTAGATCACACCTCCCCATTGGAAAGCTTTTGGACCTCCAAAAGACTATTTTCAGTTTATCTGAAGATGAGGGTATAGTTCCCTCACCTTTCCAACCTCAATCCACTTGGATTTTCTTGGATTTGTGCCTTTAAGAGTAACTCGAAGATACTCGACATTTTCTCATTTTGAAGTTCTCATTCTCCTATCAAGGATGATGTCTTCATGCAGTTCTGTAAGATATTCTGGAGAAAAATCATCTATACAAGGAATCTGAACATGCTCTCCTTGATCATCAATCAAAGGAGGCTCATACAATTTCAAATTCTCAACATTAACAACTGCATACATTTGCATATAAGGAGGCAAATCTAAACAGAAGGCATTGTTACCAATCTTGTCAAAAATCTTGAAAGGACCATATTGAATTGGTTTTAGTTTTTTACCTTCTCATTTAAGCCTCTCCTTACTAATTTAATGCCAAACTTTATCTCCAACTTGTAAACTGTGATCAACACGATGCTTGCCATGTCTTGTCTTGTACTTGGCTTGACTCTTTTCCAACTACTATTGTACCATTTGATGTATCGACTGAATTTGTTCACTGAACTTTTCTTCCTTATCAATGTCATATTGACCATCAATAGAAATATCCTTCCCAAAGATAAAATCTAAAGGAGATTTGGGCAAATAGCCAAAACATGCTTCAAATGGCGACGTTTGAGTTGAAGAGTG
>JZKD02S2269503.1:139116-166153 GCA_000966675.3 Picea glauca | reverse complement strand
TGTGAGCATCAGAAAACAAAACACTTGCAAATAATCAAGTCTTCAAAAACCTATGCTCTGATACCAACTTGATCTAAAAATGAAGAAGACTTGTATTCTTGAAAATATTTGCAAAGATTTAATTCATGTTTTCAAATGAAAATGGATCAATTTTGCAAACACAACTTTTATAGAAATTACTCATTCAAGATGCATATAAATAACAAAAACTAACATTGAACAAAAAACACATAACACGACAAATGATAAAGGAGTTCACCCCTCTCTTGGGCTACATCTCCTGGTCCAGCTTCCAATGGATCTTTTGTATTATTTTCTCAAAGTGATCAAATATGTGCTTTACAATGCTCAAAATTCCAAATAGATGGCTCCAATGGCTTCAGAACGTCCAAAAACCCCTAGCTGGGCTTTTTCAACACCTCGTTTGGCCAAAAATTGAAGAAGATAGGCTTCCTGGAAGTTCCCCTTCAAACTTGTTGTCTCTGGATTGCCAAAATGCACCCTTGCCTCCTCAACCTATCCCCCACGTGCATTTATGTGTTAAAACTCAGCACCAGGTGCAACTGCACAAATGGTGCAAACTGTAGGACAGTTATGCACTAGCCCTTAACTGCCAAGGCCTGTGGGCACATGGGCCACCACATGACCGCGTGCAAATACAAACAGGGGTTAAGTTTTAAACCACATATATATATAACCGTGTGGTTTAAATGTGCATGCACACAACAATGGTCATATGACATATATATAATCGCGGGGTTTACATGCGCGCACGCAACAATGGTCATATGACATATATATATATATATATATAACCGTTTCAAACTATTTCAAATTCAAATATTTTTAAAATCATATATATGTTAAGAACTACATGTGGGCGTGCCAGTTGGGAGGCCCATACCAAGGCTTTCCCCCTGCCCAGAGGTCACGGGGTCGAATCCGGCCAACAACATAAATTTTAAACCACTATCCAGGTAACAAGTGGCGGCCATTGATTGGGCCATGTGTCGTCATCCCATTCACCGCAAACAAGCCACGTCATACGCCAATTGTCCACATGATTTCCTACCACGTGTTGTATGGCCGTACCACGTGTCATACGGTCTGTCACATCATCATCCGTACAGACTGTATAGTCAACACATTTTTTTTGCCTGTTTGCCATTTTGAATAGAACGTGATATCTCTCTTTCCCGATGTCCATTTGAACCCAAACGAGTCATGTTGGGTTCGTGATGACGAGGCCTACGCTCTTGTTTGATTTGATGTGATTCTAAGCACTTTGAATTTTGAGCAAAATTTGATCCCCTGGATCACTTTTTTTGAAACGCCTTGTAAAGGAATTTATGTTCATTTTGACACTTAATAGAAAAGGAATATGGATGGTTAGACCCTCTTTTCTACTCTCTTATTTCTTTCTTCATGCTTTAATTCATTATTCAAATTGCAATTCTTTTTTATTCTTGACTGTTAATTAATACAGTGAAAATTTTACTGTGGAAATTATTTTTCAAGTTTTGATATCAAGCTGATAGTCTTGTTTCTTTATGACATTCCGAGACAAGAATTTATGTGAAGTTGACAAATTGAAGGCTTCATCTTCTCTTTTTATTAATTGGTTTAATACATCTATGTGTCTACCTTTTATTCATTCAATGGGATATGCTATGTTTTGATCTTGATTCTCATGTTATGTTATAACCTTGATCCAGCTTTCAACCACCTTATTCAAAAAAACAAATTATAAAAACCTTCTAAACACTTTGCAATAAACCGATGATGCCCTAGCTTTCCCTCTCACAGTCAAGTCCAACTTTAGGGACTAACATCTTTTGGCATCGTTGCTGGGGACGAAGACACGAAGTATTTATCCCTGGGAGAATGAAAACAATCAGATCCACTTCTTGATGGTGAACAGGAAGGAGACAGATACATGACTGTAGATATTTCACCATGGAGACTCCACTGTCTAAAGATTAATAGGCAATTCCATTGGATCCAAGCATGGAAGCCATTTTGGCTCAAAGGTTTGATTTTTATGATTTTTCAGATGTCATTGGTTTTCCAAACCCAATTCCTAGCAGAGATGAATGGGAAGGTACCCTTCCTACATTTAAAGGCAGATATTGGGAGGTTTTGGTTGAGCATCTGCTAGATTTTCATGAGTTTATTCATGAATGTCAGATTGTGCATGAGGATGTCAAGATCATGTTTTTCAGATACTCATTGAAGGGAGCAACCCTTGACTAGTGCAGATCTATTCCATCTTCAAGTATTAACTCATTGACAAGTTTTCATAATGCTTTCAATATATTTTGTAAAGAAGATTTTTCAGCTGAAAGTCTTTTTGAAAATGGTTCTGATGAATTTGATAAGCATATTCAGCAGAAAGCAAATGTTTCTTCTGATTGCAAGAATGAAAATCATGTTGTTGAGGAAGATTTTCCAAATCTAATTGATAATAGGAAAGATGAATGCATAGTTGTGAATGCATTAGGTTTTGTTTCTGATGCACCTGTTGTCTTAGATATGAATGAAAAAATAGTTGAAGAAGAGGTCTTTCCTCAAATCCTTCAAGTGGATTCCTATGATATGTTGTTACATGTGATTAAGGAGGAAAATCAAGAGGCTACTCATCAAGAACAAATATATGAGGCAACATATGGCAATGTTAGATTTGATCAACAGGTTTATGAGAAAATTATGCCCATTTGTCATGTACAGTCAGAATCAGTATATGGAAGTATCGAGCAACAAACAAAGGTAACCATTTTTAGTTATCAATCTACTTCTTTCTATGATCCAGTAGCAATTTACGTGGATTTATGTTTCTCAGAAGATTTCAGCCTTGCTATTTTTGGAATTAAATCAGATGAGGGTTGTAGGTATGTATTACAAATTAAAATTATGTTACACATAAAGAATTCTTCTCTGATTTCTATCTGTGTTGAAAGAGCTTTGGTAAATGGTTTGATGTTATCATGGCTTCATTAGAAGCATGATGTCACATGATGAGCCAGTTTTTATTGGTTAGAAGTAGGAATAGATAGAAGAATAAGCTCACCATCATGTATGAGATTATTTTCAGTCTGTTAGTTTGTAGCAAAAAATTTGGTTTCAGTTTTGAAATAAAGACTCCATGCCCAATGCATATCAAGAACTATTGATAGGGGTAGTTTTGGCTTCAAATGAGGAGCAAAGTTTTAGAAGTTTGTGCCAGATTTGAATGATATTGACTTACTCCATAACCCAATGGACTAGGCATGACACAAAAAAATGTGAATGTTTGCAGAGACATTGTAGGTTGTGTTGCATAGATGCACAGAGGAAAAGGCACAGTGGTCTGTTTGTTCTTGATGCCTCACGGGGAGAGCATCATCCCCCAGAAGGAGCCAATGTTAGTCTCTAATTTTTCTTTTGATTTAGTGAGAAACTCTAATCCTAAACCATCCCTACCTGCACTTCATTGTTTTCTTTCATTTGATTTTAATCTTTGTTTTCAGTTTGTTATGTTTCACATTTTTATCTTTTTGAATAATTTCCTTAAATTTGGGGAGTCAAGACATGGTTTTACAAGATGCATCACTTCATATGCCTATTTGAATCTTGCAAATTCAAAATTTTGCCAGGTTATTAATAGCGCTACTAGAATAACATTATTCCCATAGCGCTAATATAATCATGCCATGATAAGCACCAACCACCCTAATTTTGTTATGACTACATAAATTGTGGACCGATAATCTGCATGTGTCACATGATATATCTTGAATCATTATACAGTTCACACTATCACATGATGGGATCATTCTGTACCTACAAAGACCCTTTTCAAATCAGTAAATTTCCAAACATCATTATATGATTCTATCACTCGTCATTCTAATTTGTTGAATTATAAGCGTAGGTATTTTCCAGAAGAAACTATTATATGCTAACAGTCGCAGGTTGTAAATTCAATTTTTGAATAGTGTCAAGTTGCATCATCGTTTTATTGATATGGCACTGAAGAAAAGTGGGAAAATTATTAGGTTGGAACCTGAGGGTACCAAGCTGCTTGATGCATACCCACAGATGGCACAAAGGTTCAAGGATGATGGTTGGTTCGATTTATTTACCACTTTCAAAGGGCATGATGAACAACTTACAAATTGGAAATTGGAGGAGAATGATGGTGGAAAAAGGATCATGTAGTCATGGAGTTTGTCAACCAATTATTGCTTCCAGATAAGAAAAACCCAGATTGGAAAAAGGGAGTCCCTCACAGCTGGATTAGACAAGAGTGGCATACCATCTTGATCATAATTTACAGAAACCCTAGACTTGGCTGATTCAATCCCTAAATCCTAATCCATAGCCAAGCAAACAAAGAAAGGGCTAAGGGAAGAAGGCAACCACATAGAAAAAGAGTATCACAGTTAATGAATTTTCTATCAAAGAAAAAGTAGAAAGGATTCCATTACACAGGAAAACAAAAGAAGACAAAAACTTGGGGAAGATACAAAAAAAAAGGAAAATAAATTTCTCAATATTCTATAAGACCTATAAAAAGAGAAACCACAAGATCATCAAAAGCTGAAGAAGTGTTTTATGATGACAAAGGCTATTATTTTGCAGAACCAGAAAAGTTACAGGAAATACTATGTTTTTTACCTGTTATAGTCTTTATCTTCAAAAGAGGTTACAGAACACCCGGAGAGGAATTTGTTGAAACAAAAAGAGGTTTTTTTTGGGAACATTCCCCTTCAAAAAAACCTCTCTCTTTTTTTATACATCAATCACATTTTAAGAGATTCAAATTGATGTTTGAGGCCTAATTTTCTAATAAAGCTACAAGAAATACTCTCTTATTTTTACTTGTTTTAGTCTTTTTCTTCAAGAGAGGTTGTAGAATAGTTGGAGATGAATTTTTTGAAACAAAAAGAGGTTTTTTTTGGGAAAATACCCCTTCACAAAAAAGTCTCTCATTTTTTACACAACAATCACATTTTAAGATATTCGAATTGATCTTTGAGGCCTATTTTTCTGATATTTCACAATAAATAATTTCCTGTTTTAGTCAGTAATTTTGGGAGAGGTTGGAGAACATATGGTGATGAATATTTTGAAAAAAAAAGAGGTTTTTGATGGGAATGATTCCCTTCACAAAAACCTCTCTCGGGCTTTACACAACTATCACCATTTAAGAGATACAAAGAGATTGTTGGACCCAATTTATCAGGAATTTACCATATTTGTTTTCCTGAAAACTCTCATGGACAACAGTTGATAGGCCACTTCATCAATTTGAATTGGAGATCAGATTGGATCTTCTCCTTGATTATTTGAAACAAGAAACTAAATATAGATGAGGAGTTTTTCAGATCCATTTCTTTTTGATCTCGATAATTATGTATTGTTTCTATATAAACTCTGTAGAATGAGAAGTTAGGGGTCGAAAAATTGGAGATCCAATGGACCTTTTTGTGAAACTCCTTGTAAAAGAATTTATGTTCAATTTGACACTTAATAGAAAAGGAATATGGATGGTTAGACCCTATTTTCTACTCTGTTATTTCTTTCTTTGTGCTTGAATTCATTATTCAGATTGCAATTCTTTTTTATTCTTGATTGTTAACTAATACAGTGAAAATTTTACTGTGGAAATTATTTTTTAAGTTTTGATATCAAATTGATAGTCTTGTTTCTTTATGACATTATGAGACAAGAATTTATGTGAAGTTGACAAATTGAAGGCTTCATATTCCCTTTTTATTAATTGGTTTAATCCATCTATGTGTCTACCTTTTATTCAATCAATGAGCTATGCTATATTATGATCTTGATTTTCATGTTATGTTATAACCTTGAGCTAGTTTTCAACCACCTTATTCAAAAAACCAAATTATAAAAACCTTCTAAACACTTTGCAATAAACCGATGATGCCCTATCTTTCCCTCTCACAGTCAAGTGCAACTTTAGGGACTAACAGTACCTATCTCCTAGAAGTAATGTGGTTTTTACCTGCATCCATATGAGCAAAATGATTACAATGAGGCTTCAGAGGCCTTTTTGATATTATTCATGAATTCCAATACCCTAGACATCCAAAAACCTAATCCTAGAAGTTGAAAAGCCAAACGTCATGTGGGCCCTTATGGGTAAGTTGGTACCTCAACTTCCCTGGGTCATAGATTTTGCATACTACCTATGTTTTAGACGTGTGACATCCTGTTGTAAAGGTTTTTCAAACAACTACACATTATGCCATCAAAATCTGACTCTATCTATAGTTTGACTATGGTGAGACAAAAAAACATTGTTTAGGGTTCCAAAACGGCCCTGGAAGTACAACAAGATGTGATGACATGAAAAAATAAAAAATTATCTAGTTGTATTAGGTGAGAGGCCACCAATATCCACCTAGAAGATGTCTAGCACTTCAAACAAGCCTAAAAGTGTAGAACCCACAATTACAAAGAGATATAGAAGAACGTGTTGAACTAAAATGGACAAGAGGAGGTAGTTGGCATAGGTGGGTGGCTAGCAATATCCACTCGGATAGATCCTCCCCCCTTAGGAAGAAATGGTCTCCATTGTGTTTATTTCCCCCATCAGGCGAGAACAATTTTGTTGGATTTGGCCTTGGGTGAGCCACTTTCCTTGGTGCAGGAGCTTCCCTGCCTTGAAAACCTAATAAAGTTGGATCTTGTGCTAGCGAGTGCTCTTGAATTCTGTGTCCACTATGTTAGCATTTAGAGTCACCCTCATAGTGCGAGAGGAAAATCCCAGTACCCATCAAAATTTAAATGGATTAAAATGGTTTGAATAGGTGGATCAACAAGATGAGAAAGAAAGGGAGAGGGAAACAAACTATCAACACAAGCATTCCATTGGGAATGGAGTCAACACATCCTATAGATCAAAGGAACTCAAGATCACACCAGAACAAAATGGATATAATTGATGGATGGAGGTATAAGAAAGATAAAAAAAGAATAATATCATCAAGAAAAGATCCTCTGTGCAAAAATGACTTAAAATATTACTAGAACGGAGATCATGAAAGGAGACAATTACTACAAATCATTTGCATCTCATGAATCTCTTGCCTCATGAAAAGCCATTGATCTTCAATGCCTAAAATTACATTCAATAAATATGATAAGATAAAATGATAATAAAAAACACAAAGTCTGATAAACAACTCTCATGAATCTCTAATGGCAGAAATGCCTACAACACATGCCCTCGGGCTTACAAATGAGCAACTAAAACAAATCCTACTCTCTCTAGCCTCTCTTGGCTCATGAATCCAACTTCCATCTCTTATTGTACAATGAATATATAAACCTATAGGTCCTTTTCATCTCACTCTTTCGAACTCTAATCCCTTTCCCAAAATAGAAACAACTACAAATAGAAAATGATATGTTTTAACTAATTTCCTGCTTTTCATGAGGCAAAATAATGAAAAATAGGCTTCAAAGTGACACTTTTAATTATGAAAATATAACATCTATGTAAAATATGATATTTTTTTTTTTATATGAGCTCAGTCTAAAGAAAAACCTCTCTCGGTGTTTTGAAATTCATCTCCAGCTGGTCGAAATACATGTCGCAAAAACATGTCTCAGACTGGAAATCATGAAAATTGAAAACATAGGGCTCAAAGATTCTTTTGAATCTCCCAATCCATGACACCTGTGTGAAAAATGAAAGAGGTTAATGTTGATAGGTCCGTTCTTGATAATAACCTCCCTTGTATTTTGAAAATTCATTCTGGTTCACCCAAAAATTCTCTTGGAAATCAGCTGGTTAAAAATACCAGTTCAATAGTCTTAGAACAGAGTTTCCGCAGCACATTCTATAGCGCATTTTGTAGTGCCTCTCTAAATTTAGAGCGCCTGAGATAGTTCATAGCGCCAAAGTAAAATAAAGTATCCAAACCCTTCCTGACATCCAAACAAGACAAAAAATATCATGGACTACCTGATGGCTATGCAGTTGATGCTAGTAATTTTGAATTTGCTCTAGGATGCTTGCAACCTATCCAACCTACAACACTCTTCTTTAACTAGTTCACAACGCCAGTTTGCAGCGCCAACTCAAATATATCTTGCATACTCCAAGGAGGATTTTAGTTGATGGTATGACATAATAGAAGGAGGTATGGCTAAATGTAGGCTTTGAAAACCATAAATCCTCCTTTACATGATCAATTTTATGTGTTAACATCTAGCTCCACATGGGATGGAGACCTCCCTATGAGGATCTAAGAACTGTTGTAGCTCTAGCCCCTTAGTTGTTGGGTTGTGGATTCAAGTTCAAATACATTTTTATGAAGACAACAGGATGACATGTACACTACTCTACTTACAAAGAGAAAATAAACACACATGCTCCAGATGGAGTTTATTTATGTACAATTCAAACTAACTAGTTTTTTGCAATAGGCTAGGTGAAAACAAACTTCCAACAGAGCCACTCAAGTAACTTCCTAACTGAAAAATTTCTTACCCTTCCACTGATCAACATGAGATAAAAAAACTTTTACAACAAATTAATTACATTCTTTATATTACCTCCCAATGTTGAAGTTATGATAAAGCTTGAAGGCTTCAATACTTTGAGGAAATGAAACTCCATGTACTCCCTTACAGGGTCATAAAATAGGTGATAAAATTGATTGGGTAGATAACATAAAACCCGCTATCCTTTACAACTGCTCACATATGGTTGAATGTCTATTGCAAGTATAAGTGAATGAATGGATGATGTAGGTTGTTGATCCACTTTCCTTTTATATTCTCTAAAAAAAATCTGCTAGTTGATTGCAATAAATCTCCTCATGTATATCAATGAATGAATGTTTCTATTTAGCATCCTGCTCTTGGTAAAAGTTTTCATTTTCATCAGAAGGCTAGATGCTAGATATTTTTTCTTCTAGGACAAAAAACACCTCAACATCTTCATCATTGTCTCCATAATGATCAAATGAAGGAGGAGTCTCGAATGACATATCAAGAGATATGCTTTTCCCAACATGAGAAAATTGTTCTTCAATGTTAAAAATAGGTTGCCTTTCAAGATTCAATCCAGGAATCAATACCTTATCATCACCATATGAGTCAAATATAGGCTACTCATATCTAGGTCTTTTAGAGACAAGTTTATAAAGAGTATTAGTTTCCAGAACATACTCAATTTATGCATTTTCCTTATTAAAAATAAATAAATAAATTCATCATATGTAGATGAACAGGGAAGAGAAAGAGTTGATTCCTCATCCAAGGAATCTTCTTAATTCTCACAGACTTCGTAAGAATAAATTATATCCTGAACACAGTATTTATACTCCTCGCAACAACTATGAAAAATTAACTCAGAGGAATAAAACTTTTGACAATGAATATTGAAAGCATCATGAAAGTATTTGAGTGAAGAAACGATAGAAGGTTGAAGAGACTGATACCAAATACGAACATCTCCTTGAAGAGAGTACATCAAAAGCTTCATACGTATGTCTTCATTTTGGATTTCAAGTTTTTTCATCAAAGAATGAAATTCTAGAACATTCTCAACATGGTTGTCATTCTCACCTTCATAAAATCTTGGTAGCAGATCTTTCAATTCATCAATTTGAGGCACAGGATGTGGATAACCAACTATGGATGAGAAATTGAGTGGGGAAAAACTCTTGGACAAGATAGCCTCCATAGCCATTTAATTTGTCTCATTCCAATGGATTCACCAACATATTCTAAACAATGGAGTCACCATGGTGAATGTGCAGTTTATAATGTGTCCAACTTCAGTCACCATCTAAAACTGGAGCTGTGCAATGACATTCTTCCCAGGGAGATTTTCAATCTGCTCAAATCCATCTCTGACAACGGTGCCAAAAATGTTAGCATTGATATTCACCCTTAGACTCCTAGAGGATAATCCCAGTAACCATCAAAATGTAAATGGATTAAAATGGTTTGAATAGGTGGATCAACAAAATGAGAAAGAAATGGAGAGGAAAGCAAACTGTCAGCAGAAGCATTCCATTGGGTATGGAGTCAACACATCCTACAGATCAAAGGAACTCAAACTCATACCAGAAAAAACGGGATATAATTGATGGATGGGGGTATAATAAATATAAAAAAAAGAAGAATATAATCAAGCAAAGATCCTCTCTACAAAAATTACTTAAAATATTACTAGAACATAGATCATGAAAGGAGGTAATTACTAGAAATCATTTTCATCTCATGAATCTCCTACCTCAAGAAACACCATTGATATTCAATGCCTACAATTCCATTCAAGCAATATGACAAGATAAAATGATAATAAATAACACAAATTATGATAAACAACTCTCATGAATCTCTAATGGCAGAAATGCCTACAACACATTCCCTCAGGCTTAAAAATGAGCAACTAAAATTGTTCCTACTCTCTGTAGCCTCTCTTGGCTCATGAATCCAACCTCCCTATTCTCTTGTAAAATGAATATATATCCCTATAGGTCCTTTCCATATCACCCATCTGAAATCTAATCCCTTTCCCAAAATAGAAACAACTACAAACAGAAAATGACACGCTTGAACTAATTTCCGGCTTTTTAGGAGACGAAATTATGAAAAATAGGCTTCAAAGTGACACTTGTAATTATCAAAATATAATATTTGTGTAAAATATGAGAATTTTTTTTTTTATATGAGCTCATTATAAATAAAAACCTCTCTCGAGTTTTTGAAATTCATCTCCAGCTGGTCAGAATAAATGTCGCAAAAACATGTCTCAAACAAGAAGTCGTGAAAACTAAAAACATAGGGCTCAAAGATTCTTTTGAATATCCCAATCCGTGACACCTATGTAAAAAATGAAAGAGTTTAATGTTCATGGGTTTTTTCTTGAGAATAACCTCCCTTGGATTTTGAAAATTCATCCTGGTTCACCCAAAAATGATCCTAGAAGTCAGCTGGTCAAAAATACTAGTTCAACAGTATTAGAACAAAGTTTCTGTAGCACATTTTGTCGTGCATTTCATGGCGCATGTCTAAATTCACAGCACCTGAGCCAATTCGTAGTGCCAAAGTAAAATCAAGTAGACAAACCCTTCCTGACCTCCAAAAAAGACAAAAAATCTCATGGAGTACCTGATGGCTATGAGGTTGATGTTGGTAATTTTGAATTTGCACTAGGGTGCTTCCAACTTATGAAACCGACAACCATCTTCCTTAACTAGTTCACAACGCCAGTTTGCAGCGACAACTCAACTATATATTGCATACTCCAAGGAGGATGTTAGTTGATGGAATGACATAATAACGGGATATATGGCTAAATGTAGGCTCTGAAAACCATAAATGCTCCTTTACATGATCAACTTTATGTGTTAACACACTATTTGATCAGTGGATGTTTGTTCCATGCAGCCAGGGTTGAGCTCTATGTGTGTCAATTGTTCTTCGATCACGGAGGTGTCCAATAATAGTGGAAAATATGAATGAAGGAGGTTCACATTGAACACTAGGTGCAATCCAAGGAAGCGTGGAGTGTTGAGCTCAAAAACATTGCTACCTACAACCTTGGTGATAGTGTAAGGCCCATAGCGCAGTGGACAGAGCTTCAGATGGGGCCCTGTGAGACACTCCTTCTGCAAATGTAACCAGAATTTGTCTCTAAATTGAAACTAGTGTGGTACCCTATGTTGATCATGGCACTACTTGAACTTAGCATTGTATTTCTACAAAATCTCCTAGACCTGTTGGCGAATGTCTTGAATCCACTCAATGAATATGGCGGCTTTGTTGGTATCATACTAAACATGGGAAGAGTATGTCTATGTGGTGGAAAGAGGTATTGAAACATCAATGGGAACCAAGGGCTAGAATCCTAGCCCCACCTGAAATGGGCTATGGCTAGTGGATCTATGGAGAGCCCTATTGTAACTGTGTTGAACATAGAGGAGACTCTCATCCAATGTACATGGATGCTTAGAGTTGTACATGTGTAGGATGCGCACAATAATCCAATTGATGACCTATGTTTGTTTGTCTGTTTGTAGGTGGAAAGCAGAGGATTTAGTGAGCTTAGTGTCCAACAATGAATAGAGACTCAACCAAAATGTGTTGAGGAACCTAATGTCTCGATCGAAGATGATGGTATGTGGTATCCCAAAAATGGACCCACACTCGTTTGAAGAAGAGTTTGGTAGTATCTATTGTTGTGGTTTTCTTCTTGCAGGCTATGAGGATGGCCATTTTTGAATATCGATCAATGACTAAAAATATGCAGTCATTGCCTTACTTGGTGGAAGGAACACCAGACATGTAATCCATTGAGATGGATTCCCAAGGATTTTTGGTAGGAAAAGGGGTGTATAAGCCTTTATTCTTGATGGATGGCTTCGAAATGGCACAGGAAGTGAAAGATATGATATACTTGCTGACATCATGTCAAAGTTTTGGTCAATAAAAATGCTTTTGAAGAACGACCGCAGTTTTCTCCATGCTAAAATATCCTTCCATCAGACTATAGTGGTCTTCCCAAATCATCTTTTCACACTCACTTGTAGGAACATAGAGATGGACCAGATGGCATAATAGTTTGTCCTGAATGTGAAAATCAGTGAGAGTAGTGCATGTACCCAAGAGTTGATAGGTGGTGGTGAAGTCTGGATCTTGCAGGTAAAGTTGGGGCCACTCAAATGCCTCATGTCCACAGGAATGGAGCACAATGGTGAGTGCAGCCATGGGGGGTCGACTAAGGCAGTCAGTGACATGATTTGAGATCCTTATCTTATACTTGATGTTGAGATGGAACTGTTGCAGGTAGGTGGACCACTTCCGATGGCATTCTTTATGCAATTTCCCTTGTGTCTGTACTAATTACAAAGGATTTTGATCAGTGTGGATAATTGTGTCCTTTACCAAAATGTAATGTCTCCATTGACGAGAGTCTTTTACAATGGAATGCATTTCCTTGTCATGGGTGGGGTAATTTTAGATAGTATCTAAGAGTGTATCCCTATGGTATTCCACTGGATGACCATGTTGAGTGAGAATTGTTCCTACAACATAGTCATATGCATCAGTCTCAATCTTGAATTGTTGATGCATATCGGGAAAGGAGAGTATTGGATCTGAGCACAAGTGATTATTTAGACCATATAATGCTTGTTGTTGTTCCTTCCCCCACACAAATGTTTCCCTGCCACCACCCTTGGTCACTTGGTTGAGGACCCATGCAATATGGGAGAATCCCAACACGAATTGTTGGTAGAATTTGGACAGTCCAAAGAA
The DNA here is from genome assembly GCA_000966675.3 of Picea glauca. Taxonomy (NCBI): domain Eukaryota; kingdom Viridiplantae; phylum Streptophyta; class Pinopsida; order Pinales; family Pinaceae; genus Picea; species Picea glauca. The sequence goes on along the minus strand of JZKD02S2269503.1, from coordinate 152,866 downwards.
GCTCTGAAGCTTGGTTAGTGTGTTCAGGGCTGGCCACTCACGGATGAATTGGATATTAGTTGGATCAACATGTACCCCATGCTCATAAAAAATGTAGCCTAATTATTGTACCTTGTTCATGCCAAAAGAGCATTTTTCCAAGTTGGGATATAGATTGTGCTGCCATAGAGTGCTCAAAACATGTTGAATATTCTGCATGTGCTCCTCCCAAGTTCTGTTGAAGATGAGGATGTCATCCAAATATACCACCACAAAAGCGTTGGTGAAGGATCTCAATACATCATCCATCAACCATATGAAATTGGTTGGTGCATTGGTTAATCCAAAGGGAATGACCAATGATTCGAAGAGAAATTATTTAGATTTGAAGGATGTCTTCCATACATCAGTTGGTTCGATGGGAACCTGGTGGTAGCCAGACTTTAGCTCAATCTAGTTGAAGAACTTTTCCCCCTTGAGTTGGTCAAGAAGGTCATCAATCATAGGAATTAGGTATCAATTCCTGACTATGATTTTGTTTAAGGCTCTATAATCAATGCAGAGTCGCAAAGTCCCATCCTTCTTCTGGACTAGTCCAATCAGGCTTCTGCAAGGGGAGGATTTGGGTCTAAGGTTCCCCTTTTGAAAATCTCTTGGATCTAACACCTGATTTCGTCATTTTCCATCAGTGAGTGATGATATACTAGTCCATTAGTTAGAGGTGCACCAGGGGTCAGATCAATTGGATGTTTGACTTGGTAGTGCATTGGTACCCCTGTGAGTGAAGAGAAGATGTATTGGTATTATTCCACGATCCCATCCACTTGCTTCTGCTATAGAGATATGCTCTGTGTAGAGGCCACGATTGTGGAAATGAACATATTCTTACTATGAGCATGGATCACAAATAAGACAACCTTCTCAGTCTTTGAAATGACCTTACTTCATTGATTAGAAGAGATTAAAGAAATAGCGGTAGGTGTCACTACCTATAGTATCATGTACAATTGTCTATCCAAAGTGATAATAACACTACAGGGTATAGACTCATACACAACATGAATCTTCAACAAATATGGTTGTCCTAAAATAAAATGACAAACTTCAAGGGGATAAATATCACACAATACCTCATCTTTGAAAGGCTTGATGTCATAGGGTAGACGAAACTATTAGCTGACACAAATATCTCTTCCTTGGTGAAGCCATCTGATGGTGTAGGGATACAGGTGTGGTGTCGTTGGCAGGTCTAGTCACTCGATGACCTCTAGTGAAATCAGGTTCTTTTGACTGCTGCTATCAAATATTAAATGAAGCAGAGCCCCCTTTTCCCACATATATGAGTGAAATAGGCATTACCCTTCCTCTAGTTATTTGGTTTTCTTGGTCGAACTTTGGTCTTCATGAAAGTGGCACTAGGTTCAACATCGATAATTCGCTTCCCTCCTTCAAGATTTGATTTGGAATCAGAATATGCCTCTGACTCGAAATCCTTCATCTCAGCCACAAGTGACTACTTGGAGCGACATTCTTCAGTGTTGTGCCAAGGGATTTTATGGGACTCAAACCATTTCCGTCCTTTCATTTCACTTATTGTGTTGTGTCTTGGATCAATTTTCCTCAGAGTGGCCATATTTTCTCTGTACCTTACTATGTGGGTTAGTGCCACCTTTTCCCTGCTTCAACTATGAGGATTTTTCAGATCTGAACACTCGCCTCTTCTACTTAAATTTATGGTCGATCTTGACAGTGTATCTATAAGCCGTACCCAACAAGGTGTTGCCCAAAAACTCCATTTTTGTTTGAATGTATCTATGCAAACAACCACACTATTTGAGCACCAGATGTTTCTTTGAGTATTTGATACCCAATTTGGTGCACAAGATATGGAAAATATTGGTGAAATCTTGGACTTTTTGGTCCCTTTCTTGATGCATGATGGTCCATCTGGTGTACTAGTCCTCATAGCTTCCAACAGGGTAGTATTGTTCTTTAATGGCATCTCAGAAGGAATCCCATGCAGGTGAAACAAAAAATATTTTCGATTCCTCTATGGCCCTTTTATTAGAGTAAGTGTCCCACCAGTATTTAACATGGGGAACATCCTTAAGGAGTGCAAAAGTAAAATTTTCCCTATTAGAAAAATTGTGGACCGAAAAATACCCTTCGAGCAGATTCAACCATTTATCCACAACATCCACATCTATCAGTCCTTCAAATAATGGAATATAAAAATTTACCTATACCTTGAAGGGCGTTGCATGGCTGCTTGATGAAGGTGAGTCTCATGTGGGAAGCCGCCGAAGGATCTGCACAAATTTTTTCATCATTTTGTTCCTTTCTCATGCAAGGGATTCCTCTAGAAACATTTTAAAATGATCTCTTTCTCCCTCATCTTTATTTTTGTCACCCATGGGTTTTTTTCAGGCTCAACGCGACCAATCTTGCAATGGATCGATTGGTTCGAGTCCCAAATTTTTGTACCCAGATATTGTTGGGGACATGCACGAAGAAAAACAAATGAAGAGCAAACCTCTCTTATACCACTAATCTAGATTTAGGAGTAGAACTAACTGATTGACAGACTGAATAAAATAAACACAAAGATATAAAGAACAACACATATATCCATAGAACAATATCTTCTATTAAATAAATGAAATAGGTTGAAACTGTAAAACTACAGAACTGAAACACTTGCTCGAATGGTGGTAGCTATCTCTGAGAAGAGATGAGGCTACTACATGCATCCATGTGAGAAAAATGATTATAATGAGGCTCCAAAGGCCTTTTTGATATTACTCATGAATTCCAAAACCCTAGATATCCAAAAACCTAAGCCTAGAAGGTGAAACACCAAAATTCATGTGGGCCCCTATGGGTAAGTTGGTACCTCAACTTCTTGGGGTCGTAAATTTAGCATACAACCTTCATTTTAGGTGCATAATATCTTGTTGGAAAGTTATTTAAGAGAACTACACATTACACCATCAAAATCTGACTCCATCTATAGTTTGATTATGGCGATCCAAGAAAAAAATGTTTAGGGATTGAAAGTAGCCTTGGAAAGACAACAGTATGTGTTGACATGAAAACATACAAAATAAGAAAGATGGATTAGGTGAGAGGCTACCAATATCCACCTGGAATATGTTTAGGGCATTAGACATCCCTAGAAGTTTATAACCCACAATTATAAATAAGTACAGAAGAACATGCTGAACTAAAATGGAGAAGAGGAGCCAGTTGGAATATGTGGGTGGCCACAAATATCCACCTGGATCAATGAATGGACAACAAGTCTGCATTTTTGGGAATGTATGAGGTTCACTATAGGAGGTTGTGGAGATGGTTGTGATATAAATTATTATTGTGATGAATATATGTATGATTTTGTTGGCAAGGTGAGGAAAGGAATTTAAATATTCCCATGTAGTAAATTGAGTTGGTAGTGCTGATATTGTAATTTTTTTCCAATAACAAAGACTTAACCAGGTCTTAGAAATGGTCTGTGCCACCCACACTCTTTCTATATTTGTCTTTTGTTTGTTTTGCAGTTGTTATATTGGTTTCTCAAGTTCATGGATGTATGCTTATAAACAAATAAGTGTTAAATTGTTAACAATTTTCTAATTATACGAGAGTTGTAGTAGAGTAGGAGTGTGACTCACCGATAAGATAGAACAAAGTATGGGTATGTTCTAGGTGAAGAGGCATATATTGGAAAAAGTATTCTTGGTGTTCCAATAATCCAAGTAATAATAAGCACATTGTCGCATGCCCTTAGGAGGTGAATGATCACAATATTTGAATAGGAATCATGTGGGGTCATGATAGGTGGTATTATAAAATATTTGGCTCTTCACCACTACTGCAGTTGAAACAGTGATGGGGAGGGTGTACTTGTGAAAACGTCTAGGCATAGGCTTGGTGACCATCATAGAGACAACCTGAGTACATACTTGGTGGGTTGTGATAGGGTTTATTTATGGATGAAGTCATGACATATGAATAGACCTAGGAACACACATTGAGAAGACCAAACATAGAGTTTTGAGGGTGGACCAAGCATTTTGGCAAGGTAGATGAAGGAAGGATTGTTACAAACCTAAACATAGAGCTAACCGCATAAGTAACTAGAGAGTTGATCACATAATTTTGAATTCTTGAGAAGAACTCTTGGGTTCCTTGCATGAGCCATTTTGCAAGTAAAGTGAAGATACTTCGAGGGCCATCTTCTAGAGGGGAAAATCCCCCTATTACTATACTAGGGTCAAAGTACGGGAAGAGAAATGATCTCCCTTAAAATACGGTTCAACTTCTAAACTACCCCAAACAATATAAACTCAATAGACAAGAGAAGGAAAAGAGGATGTACCTTAGTTCCTTTCAGTTGGTGTTGTCCTCCTTCTCCTTTGTAGTTTATTGGCCTACTAGTCTCCTCCCAAACCTGACCCACTGATGGGTATTCTATATGTACTAATTCCCTCAATTAAATTGTCAACCCGAGATAAGTAAACTTAGAGTTGTGGCATTGTATGAGCCAAGGCATAAAATGTAATGGAAGGATTGTCTAACTAAGAATATGGTCTACCCTAGGGATCAACACTCTATCAATCCACTTTCTAAAGAGATGATTTTTCAAATCTAGTTAATTAGAAAATTCTATGTAAAGAAACCTTCAATTAATGAACTTTATGTAATTATATAATTATGAACTATTTACCCTAAGTAACCTCAAACAATGAATTATGGACTATTTCTAAATAAGAAAATAACAAGAAATCTATTTCAAAGGTAGCTAATCTATTGAATATCTTTTTAAGTAAGCAAAAACAAGTAAGCTATTTATGAGTTATTTGATCTATCTATCTTTGAGCAAGTAAACAACTAATCTATCGAAACTATTTTTACACGTGAACTGATTCTTAAAAAGAACTCATAACTATTTCTATTTTGCGGAAAATAAATTTTAATCTACTTAATCAAAAGTAAAAGCGTTATGACTGTATTCAAATTCTAATTGATCAAAACTATTTCTAGATTGCAGTAAAAAGAAAGAAAGTATTCAAAGGTGATGATTGTGTCTTCGGTGTCGAATAACATCACAATAGCATCTGACTATTAGTGACAGTTATCTGACATTGAAACCACTGAGTAGCATCTGGTGCCCTCGTTGGCCCGACAACATGTCTTCTTTCACCCCTTCATTCCACTTCATTCTCCAACCAGAGCTCCCCAACACACAAAAATATTCATTCCCATATCTTTTTCTGAAAGCAGTCTTGGGTATGTCGGCTTCCATTGATCAGGGAGGCAGAGACTAGACCTCGCTATTGACTGACCTAATGAGGCCACCTTCGTTGGAAAATATTTCTATAATCATCGGGGGTGATTCCAAACCTGATTCTATCAAGAAGGAACTACTTCTCTTTTGGCCACTCAATTGGATCCTATATTCAAGAAGTAAACTCCTTTACCCTGAGAGTCGGCCTTGTTAACTGATTGCTCGGTAAGAGAAATTAATTCAATGTTGACTTCTATAGAGAAATGGAAAGTATGGATAAGGCAATCTAACATTTTTTCCATCATAGAAGAAACACTAAGTATTTCTGAAATCCATGTGATCTCTAAACTTTATACATCATTCATCAATTGTTAAAAACACTCTATTCAAAATCACTAACTCAAGCAAATCTATAAACTCATGATTGAAAATCCTAATTCAAATTCACTCTGTGCAAACTTCTAACTCTTGATCAATGCCAACTAGAAATTACAACTCAAATTCATAACTGAGATTTCATAGTCTAAAATGAACTAATCTATCATTAGAAATCATACTTCAAAATTAATCAAAATGTTGTTAAAAATCATAATTCAAAATCTATTTCTATCCTATAATGCTAAAGAAAAATCTATAAAACAAATAGACCTAGAGAGAATAATTGAAATGTCAATTAAACCTATCTAAGTTAAAACTATCAAATTTTAAAACAACTAATCTATCAAAGCTACAAATAAGCCAATCTTAAGCTAATGCTTTGTCAAAAGAACCAATCTAAAGTAATGCTCTGTCAAAATTATCAGAACTAAAGTAATTAATCAAGACTTCAATAAAGATATCTAAATTAGAATCCTAAATGGTAACTTATAGCTAAGAAGGAAAAAGACATAACACTACAATTAACCAGCTCCTACAACCTGCAAACAAAATATAACCATGGGCATCCTTCTATGATATACACATTTCAATCAAGCAATATGCAATTAAGGAAAACAAATTAGATTAACAATTTATAATTAACATATACACACAACAATTAAAATTGACAAATACATGCAGTAAAGAGACAATTTCAAATTCTATATAAGGAACAAGATGAATAAAAATATATACTAATATACACAGTCACCCAGACCACTGGTGGGCCCCCCCAGTAGGTCGTGGCTACACTCAAATAGGAAATTGCAAGTGCTAAATCAACGCAATATTGTCATTAAGCATGGAAACAGAGTATTGAACAAAATTGAAGATAATTTCTATATCAAAACAATAAAATTATGTCTTCAGTCCTGCCACAGGTAGTGGTATTTATAGATGATTACATATTGAGAGGTCAACCACTAGAAGAGTCGACCTCCTCTAAAAACAGTAAAATCATTAAATGAGTTTTAAAAGAAGCATATTCTAACAATTTTGTGAGCCACTCAATGATCATTGCAACTGTCCAATTTGAGGTGTCTCGCGCTCTGTAGCTGGAGGCCACGAGGGGGCACAAAAACCAGATCCCTAATTCATCCACCAAAGTCCTCCATTGTACCAACTGCCAGCTCCAATGTGCTCTAAGTGTCAGATCACGTGTCAGATGGAGTGTCGGATCGCATGCCAGATCAAGTGTTTAATGGAGTTTCGGACAAGGTAACGGATGGAGGATCCGACCATGATTTCACCCTGTTGCAAGAAAACCATACATTAGATATTCGTAAACATTGAATTGAGTTGAATTGATCACAAAACCATTGCAAAAACACCAATTATACATACCTGGTGCGAATTCATGGTGAATTGATATATAAACCCTTGAGAATCCTTCAAAATGGCTAATATGAAGCATAGCATATGTATCATCTCATGAAAAAAATATGTGTCCATCGAAATAAAATAATAAAAACATGAACCCAACATTACCCCCACACCTAAGTATTTGCAGGTCCCTCTGCAAAGAAAAATGAATCACCCAACATAACTAGACTCATGAAGGAGGGGATGGATTGGCTTTAGAAGCTTCTCCCTCTTGTCCTGAATATTTTTTCTTGGGCCTTTTACAACGTTTCAATTGCATCTTGAGGCTGCGATTGGTGGTGGTCATTTGATCAACCAATCATTGAAGAGATATCACTTTTTCTTGCAATACCGCATTGTCATGATGTAGATGCCTATCCATAGTTTTTCTCTCTTCCAACTGTTGAAGCAATTGAGCATTTTCTTGTTGCAATTTCTCAATAACTGGGGTATTATCAGATGGTTCAAAAGAAGAGGGCTTGGATCCCTTTATGGATGTAGAAGGTATATCAACTTTGGAAGATGATGTAGGCATCTAGGAGGTAGGAGTAACAAAGTTTTTGTTAGAGAGAATAGGTTCAGATTTAAATTTTTTATCAGGCTCAAACTGTTCTGCAAAAAATTCTCTGAGTATTTTATGGGGGATTTCAATATCATAAGACAATTGGATAGGATCTGAAGTGCTTGGAGGTTTTACATTAGGTTTTCCACTTTCATTTCGAGTACTTCTTTGAAAAGATTCCCCTTTGAACTGATTGGATCCTCTTCTATTTGTAGAGACTGAAGGAAAGTCTTGTTGAAATTCATATTGTAACTTCTTAGGTTGAGGATCAATAAGTGTTGAAGGCAATGGGGAATTATCAATAGGATTTTTGGTTTTCTTACTCGATGAGTTTGTAGGGGAATCAACAATTTTCTTGGCCTTTTGATCAGATAGAGAGATAGTTTGAGTTGGAGGTTTTGGAGTCTTTGGATATTGAGGCTTAGATGGAGTAACAACCCCTAAATAAATTGATCTCTTGTTGGTCTTGGCTGTGAGATGGGGGTTTGAGATTTGGTAGAGAAATTCATCCCATGTCTTGCCCTATTTTTTCAACTTAATTATGACAAGAAATTTGATGAGGCCGTAGTGGTATAGATGGTTGTGAGGGTTGGAAAATATTTTATGTACTTTGGAAGACATTTTATTGAGAATTTTTAAGAAGTAGAAAGGAAAATTCAGGGGATTATTAAATTGGAAATGGGATAAAAGACGAAAATGACAAGATTTGAAGACAGAGTACCAACCTTCAAAAGTGATAATCCTGGTAATTACGATTAGGGGGTTAATAAATTCATCCTTGATCCATTCTTTGGAGCACCCTTTGGCTCCATAAACATTTTTAAATTCATGCTTGAATACTCTGTTGTAGCTTGGACATGGCAATTGATGGTGTTTGAACCATCGATCCCAACCCGTGGCAATTTCATGCTTGATGCAATTGATTCTTCAGAGACCAATAAGGCCAGAGAAACTACATGTGCCAACCTCCCATCGAACCTAAGAGAAAATTGTACTGAGATGTCGTCATCGTGGCCCTACAAACTGGCCAAGAATGGTCCCCACCCTGCGCAAAGGAAAATCTCTCTACACTCTGGGAATTCGGGAATGGCAAGAAGCTCGATATAGGAAGAAGGTTCATAGAATTAAGGAATGGTTACATTGTAGAGGATGAGCAGAAGAATGGAATTGGACAGAGGGTGAGCACGACACAACAAGCAGGGGATGAGTGGAATGGCAATTGGGGCAAAACACCCGATTTTTAATGCAATTAAGGTGGAAACGGTTGAATTCGTGAGTGAATTCATCACACACGATCACCATATGTGACTATGATTGCACAACATTTGAATTTTGAATGGTTTACTTTGGAGGCAAATGCAATTATGTGAGAATTAGATCAATGTCCAAGTCTTCGACTTGGACATTTGATCATAAAAATGAATTAAAAAGTTTGAATTTAATTATCAACATGAATTTTAACAACATACCATTCAAATCATATTAACTTACCAGTGAAACAGGTGTATCAATTCAAACGATCATTTTTGCATGAAATCATGGTAATTTAAAGTATATGCATACCTCATTTGATCCTCCATATGGCGCTTCATCCGGTCATCAAGATGGCACCCCATTCGGTCTTCCAAATGGAACTCCATATGGCACTTCATATGGTACTCATGTGCAACTAAAAATTATCCCCATTATAATGGACGTTCACCCATAGCACCCAGCTTGGGAAATTTCTGATAGTCATTGTGAATAGGAGCATGGACATGATAAGTGTGAATAGAATAATCCATTGTTAATTGCCTTGTCATCATTCTTGTAACACTATAAAACAACGTGTTCCTCTGTTAAATAACTTGTTCCTCTATTCATAGGCATGTAACAAAAATCTTTAGTGAGCATTTAATAGTCTGTAATTGACACAAAGAACCAATTAAGTAGTCTTTCATTAAAAAAAATGTAAAACAGGCTTATAACACACAATGATGTCAGCAATATATAATTTAGCATTTTAATAAAAAAAACTACTTATATAATAGCCCAGAATATCATGAAAACAATATAAAATAATTTTTAAAGAGATTCTACTTCTTCTTCTCATGGATTATAATAGAGATGGGCATTGTTTATTATTTGCTAGATCAAGAAACCCCTCCCCCACTCCTAAGTATTGTGACGCCTCAAAATAAAAAATATAGGGAAACAATCAATTCTCCCAATAGCCTAATATTTATAGCTTTCCAACTGTAGAGATAAATTTCATGCATTTGTCTAATGAGACGGTTAAAGTATGGCCCCACCCGTAGGACAAAACATCCTACATATAGTTAAGAAGAGGTAGGTGAGAGAGTCTTAGGATAGTGATAAAGTTAGCTCCCAATGGAATATTTATGGAGTTGATTGACCTTTTCTTAACCATTCATACTTATTTTCAGCTTTGTCTACAAGTAATGTCGTACATCAGGACAAGTTTAAAGATTTAGGAATTTTATTTATTGTTTGTTAGATCATCACCCTCGCTAGGTAGAATGCCTTGCTTCCAACAAGCCTGTTTAGTACTCCAACGGGTTTACCTATTCATACCTTAGGCTGGTACCCACTTCCATCAAACCTGTTCAATATCCCGATGGGTTATCCTCTTACACCCTTTTACAACAGATACTGGTCCACCATCTTTCAATATTTTATATAAAGATTTATTTTTGCAAGAAGATGGGTAGACAACTCTGAATTTTTTTATTTAAGACTGGGATGGTATTTATGTTAGAGGATGACTCTTCTTTATTTTTTCCTTATATATTGTCCTAACGTAAGGGGTACTTAAGTGGACATAACCTATCTAAATTTATGGAATAATCAAACATTTTTAGTGCGTAGTGGATGGTACCATTGGAAAAGAATAGAAAGGTATCTTCAGGATCAACTCAATTTCTTCTTTTTTTAAGTTATAGTGATGTTTCCATGGGTAACTACTAATTAGACCTTCCTGCTACTCTTTCATAAAGATACTTTACTCACCTACTCAGGGTTCTTGGGGAAAGTGTACGAGTAACCTCTAGGTTTGATAGACAAGGTGTCACTTCCTTATATCCTCTATTGGTAGAGGTTAAGAGCAACTGCCATTAAATATGCCTTGAGAAAAAGGAAGATAGAAATCTTGCAAAAATATGACTAATTCACAACAAGAAATAAAAATTCATTATTCAATTAATTCTTAAGTAGACAACAAGGTTCAAATATAGCAATATCATTTTCGAAGGAAAATACTTCCATTTTTGTCTTCTTGAAATTCTCCACTCGTGGTGAAATAAATACCTGCAAAAATATCTAAAATTGTTTATCAACAAAAACACACTTCAAATTATTTACATATGTACAATCAGAATTCGAAAAAAGTTTCAAGAACGAGGGGAGGGAGAATAAACTTCCCCATATACTAAGGCCAATGCCTTGTCAGTTGACATGACCTGTAGAAAATCTTCTTTGGAAATGGGTCTGTGGTAAAGTTTAAGTCGGTTCACTATGAAAGAGACTTATACATTGTCAATTGTTTTAATATTAACAACCTCATTATCATACATGGTAACTACCTCATAAGGACCCAACCACCGAGTGCTAAGTTTCCCTTTAAAATTTTTAAATCAGGAGTCAAACAACAAATACAAATCACCAGGTTGGAATTTTTTCTTCTTAGTAAATTTTTCATGCCACTTTCTCCTCTGGTTTTGAACTAACAATGTTCCTTGGATAGCATCTTTCCTAATATCATCCAACACATTTAACTGTAGGGCTCATTGTTTATGTGCCTCATCTAGTTTTAATCCCAATTGTGTGACAATATGAAAAGTCCTTACTTGGAATTCAATTGGTAGAAGTACTTGTTTTACATGCACTAGTTCGTAGGGGGTATCCCCAATGGTGTTTCTCCAGGTGGTACGATATGCCCACAAATCCTATGGAAGTCTATCTGCCCAATGCCTATGGTGTAATTGAAAAGTATTGGTTAAGATAGTTTCCAAAACTTTGTTTGTAGATTCTACTTGACCATTAGCTTGCAGATGATATGGAGAATACTTGCAATGCTTGATCCCATATTTCTCTATTAATTCATTCATCAACTTAGAAGTGAATTGGGTGCCCTGGTCTGTAAAAATTTCATGAGGAACACCAAAGTGGGTAAATATGTCTTCATAAATGAATTCAACAACATATTTTTCGATAGCCCTAAATAAGGCTTTTGCCTCTACCCACTTGGTCACATAATCTATACAAACCAAAATATAATTCTTTTTATGAGACATGGGTAAAATTGGTTCTACAAAATCAAGGGCCCATTTATCGAAAGGTTCTATCATAACTTAGGCATGTAAGGGAATTTAATAAGTTTATGTGGGTATTCCTATCCTTTCACAGCTATCAAAACTCCTCACATATTTGGTAGCATCCTCAAAAATGCTAGGCCAATAGTAACTTGAATGTAACACCTTATATGTTGTACATTTTTCAGAAAAATGGCCACCACATAGTCCATCATGACAACTTAGTAGGATTTTTGGTATCTCATCTTCTTGAAAATGTTCTAACCTAGGTATGCATCCCTTGAATCTCCTCTCTTTTTCCTATGCCTTCATCAATTTTTCCTTTTTTTGGTTGTTTAAGTCAGTTTCCCACTACTAAGTGTCTTGGCCCTTATTCGTTTTTAAGTCTTCGCGCATTTTTGTTTCTTTTTTTCTGGAAGGATAAAATACATGTCATATTTGTTTCAGAATGCTTGTCATCACGTGAACCATTTATTGAGATCACTGCAAGTATACCAATCCTTTTCTATGTACAAGAAATGACCATGCACACGATGCAGCAACCGAGAACAACAAATTTCGGGCTCAGACTGTGGCAACAAACAGGTAAATTTTCAACGGTAAAGATCCACCAAGTGAATCATAGATCAACGACTCTCATCCATCTAGGTTCGAGAATCATGTGGGTTTTAATATCAAGTTCGAAGCATTGAGTTCCTGAAGACTCGAAGCCTTCAAATAGCTGAAGAGTCAAAGTCCCGAGAACCTGACACGTCACTTCGACGATTTTCCTATGAGAGATTTTTCATGCTTCATATTTGAAACTCTTGAAGCCTGGATTTTCGAAGAGAATCTGGACTATTCATCGGTCACGACATACGACAGAAAATCATTCACTTTGGGGATTTTCCTCTAGGAAATTTTCAGGTTTCACATTCGAAAGTCCCAAAGTGAATCCAAACCATCCATCAGACGGGACACATGGAGGTAGATCAGTTACTTCGATGATTTTCCTTCGAGAAGTTTTGAAGCACTAACATTTGAAACTCCTGAAGCCCAAAGTGTCGAAGCATGTGGCAACCAACAGTTGAGACACGGGGCACACTTATGAGGCAGGACACATGGCATTCATATAAGGTCATTTGGTTGTGTCATTCACCCATTTCCACGTGAAACATGTCACCATTCTTCCCAAGACACCTCAACAACTGTGACATCATATGACATCAAACCGCCATGTCACTTCGACAATTTTCGTCCGGGAGATCTTCATGCTTGAAATTTGAAACTCCCGGAGCCTGGACTTCTGAAGTGAATCTGGACCATTCGTCCATCATGACACGTGCTGACAAATAATTCACTTTGGATATTTTTCTCTAGGATATGTTTCATGTTTCACATTCAAAACACCCGAAGCTCAAAAGTCCGAAGTGAATCTGGACCATTGATCACAGGTCAAAGAGAATCGTCGATCCTTGTAGTAGGTAAATGTCACCCAGATCTTGAACCATAATCAGATCGACAATTATAGATCATTGTGGGGATGCAAACTTCCCGGACGTTAATTTTCCATAGCGGTTCTGCAATTTAAACCATGGTTTTGTTGGAAACCTAATGTGGGAACTTGTGGTGGATTGTAGGCCCAAAGGCGGTCTAGATCCAAAACACCCTCAACATCTCCCACAATCACATTCTTGAATGACGTCATATCAGTGCATCACCTCACATGTCATCTCCCCTCATCCCACTCACTACTCTCTCTCCTATCACCACCCGACACTTGTCCTCTGTTAAACCCCACATTGATCTCCATCAGCGGTGGCCCACCTCTCTATATCAATAGTCCTTGTCGCA